>JASAOL010000507.1:0-63581 GCA_030849045.1 Wallacemonas rigidus
TTCCTCACAGCCTCCGTGCGGCCCACAATACTCTTGGACGTCTGGTCCTTCACCAGAACATACGGGTCGCTCTTCGAGACGCCGTCCTCATCGAGGAGTTTGTTGCACTTGAAGAACAGCTGCACTTGTGCATGTGTGGACGCCATAGTGGTAGGGGGGGGGGGGGAGGCTGGAAATATTCCCTCTGCGGTCAAAAACGAAAAATCTTGTATATGTCGCTTTCAACTGCGTTTGTCTGCGTCGTTTGGTGTGTGGTGTGATGTCCAAGCGTGTCGATAGTACGAGACGATGAGATATGAGCGTGGTGGTTACAGACTGACGAGAGAGAGGCATGCGCATTGTGAAAGAGAACAAAAAAGGTGGAACTGATCCACGGCGATGGAAAAGGGAGGCGACCTAGGCGTCGGACTGTCAAGCAGTAAAAGGCACACTCCCTTCAAGGACGTGCCTGCAGGAACCGCAAACTGGGAAAAAAGGTATTGCTGACGTCGGACAGTCTCAGATCAAGGCGTAGACGCTCAGAGCGTGACTAACTGAAGTACCAACACCGCGAGTGGAGGCTCTTTTATTCTTCTCGGAAGATGAGAGGAACCCACTAAGGAGCTTGTCACGTAGTGAAGGGACGCTGGCTGTCTTCCCGTCGGGTGCGGCGAGTACTGTGCTGAGAGGTTCGGCAGATGGGTGTACGTTGTGATTCGAGCTTATATTCGTCCCGATCGCGCGGCCACGCGTCGTCGTCGGATGCGCCAAACAGGCGATCACAGCTTTGCTCTCCCTCTGTTGGGAAGCCCAGAACGAACAAAACACTGCCGTCAGAGAAATAGAAAAGTAAGATGGACGGGATATAAAAGACAAGCATGCGGAAAGAAGAGAAGAACCTGCAGGTGAAGCACTCTAAGGGAAGAGGAAGAGAAAGCAAGAGAGAACCAGAAAAAAAAAAAGTGGCTGGGCACGTCAGAAAACACGATAGCCAGAGGCCTTGCATCGATTGTGAGTCAGAGTCGCATTGCGGTTCCTCAACAGACACTGCTACGGAAGGAAGAGTGGCGCTTGTTCAGCCAAACGTCTTCTCGCGGGAGTAGCGAAGGTAGAGAAAACCGTCATCTGCCTTGTGCTTATCGTAGAGACTGCCAAGTGTTGCCTTCACGGAGACGGTGCGTTGGTCACCAACGTACAGGAACAGTGATTCCGTCGGGTCCACAGACATGCGCGTTCTGATATTGGCGATGAACTCACCGACTGTCAATTCGCGGCGTTCACTGTACACACGTTCGTAAAGGTACGGAAGGTCTTCTGTGTGACTCCAGTCATCAGGCTCACACACCAGAGGTACCGCACCCGCGTCGCACCACAGTGCAGCTTTTTGGCGCCTCACATCGAAAGGAACCTGGTCACGATACGGCTTGGTCACGTCGATCGAGGCCGCCTCCTCTACAGAGGTGGGAGAGCTGTACCACACGTACAAGAAGCCGTCCTGATCCTTGTACGCATCATAAAGCTCTTGAACGGTCAGGTCTGTGTTCAGCTGGGTCATGCCATCGTCGGCATAGTACACGTACTCGGCGGCACAGGGATTGCTAGAAGTAATCGATCTGATCAGACTAGCCACTGATTTGTTCGGTGCTGATCGAAATGTCGTCACCTCGACAGAAGGGCCTGCGAAGTGCGTACACTTCTCAAGCACCACAGGCAGAGTATTCTGACTCAGTATACTCTGCAGGCGCTTTTCCCGCTGCTTGGCCGTGTAACGTTGCTTGAAAGTCTGGGACATGACGGGCACGAGGCCGATGCCCACGTCTAGATGGAAATGCAGGGGAGGAACACAACTGTAGCAACAGCGAAAAAATAGGGAAATAGACGACAATGGCGTGAAGTGAAGTGAACACGAGAACTAAAGGCGCGGGACAAGACAAACACTGCGCTCAGCTACCGTGAGATCGGGATGCGCTGCACCTGCAGACAGAGTTAATTGAGAACAACCGCAGATGGCGGCACTAGAGGAAACCGCTTGGAGAAATTTTGGCATACAGATAAGACAAACTGTGGCGGCGCCCATGAACAAAAGGCAGCCGACGGTTGGACGCATGCCCACCCGTTTTCACAGGCATCAAAAGACCCATGTGATGGCTCTTCAAGGAGCGGCGTGCGCAGTGCTTCCCACAATAGCACGAGACACCGCACTGTGGGGTATCCACGTTTCTCGGCGACAACGGTGCTACTGAGCGAAAAGGTAGATTTTGTAATGAGTCGAGGAGGCTGAGGAACAAGATTGAATGTGGTGGCAACTGGATGTATAGTCACAGGAGCATCAGGCGAACAAGGAAGAAGTTTCTGAGCAGGACATGATGGGAAAAAGTGGGAGTAGACAAGGAAAACAATCGGGAACAACACCGTCTGGCTAGCGGACCCGGAACGAATGGAGTATAAAGCAACAGGTGAAACATGAACAGGAGAAGCCCCAATATGGACGCGCGGGTGCGAACGGACGGAGGTCGTCCGGATCACACAAGGCACAGGACAGTGCAGAGTGTACCCAACACCAGTGCTCACGAGAAAAGCTCGCCATAACAATAGAAGCAACGCCTGGAAGCAGAACCAAATGCGCACGTTACAACGCACCAGGTACCTTGTCCACGACTTGACCCCACCTCTCAACCTGGCGCGGCACCTCCTGCAGCACAGCCGCAGCAAGCATCGCAGGGTCCTTGCCCTGGAACTGGTTGAACGGCACAAACTGCACAAGATCGCGGCGGCACGCCTTTCCACGGCGGTCCTTGAGCGCACTGCCATCGCCGTCCAACTGCTCCATCGAGGAGAAGTCAGCGTTGCCAACGCCGATGATGATGAGCGAGAGCGGGGCATCGTCGGCCGCCACAATCGCGTCGATCGTATCCTGCATGTCTGTGATGGCGCCGTCCGTGAGGATCAGCAGAATCGTGTACACGCCGCGTGCCTGCCGCGCGCCAGCCGCAACANGTAGAAGTGCAGCGAGTTCGAGCTACGCGGGTCGCCGTTCGAAGACGTGAAATCAATCGAGAACGCAATGTTCACCTGCATACCAGCCTGCAGGTACTCAGTGAAGTCGTACGCCTTGTGATAGTCGACACCAGTGATCAGAATGAAGCCGTACGTCTTTGACTTACCCTTCTTGTCAGTCAGAACCAGCTCGTGCTCCTGCGCCGCGTTGCTACCAAGCAGCTGCTCGCCGGAAAGCAGGAAGCCACCCATGGGGGCATCGGACGTGTTATCCTCGTCCAAGCAGTCGAAGGCGATGCAGGGCGTCAGCAGGTCACCACCACACAGGTCCATCAGGTCAAGCTGCGGCGTCGGCTTCCACTGCGGGTTCAGGTTGTCGTCGATCACCTCGCTCCTGTACACCTGCTTCTTCTGGCCATTCGGCAGCTGGCGGCTCAGGACGAAGTACGGGTCCGACTTGCTGAACAAATCCATCTTCTTCAGGTTTTTGCCCACGAAGCTCAGGCTCACCGTGCCCTTCTTGGTGCCCAGCGGCACGGCCGTCACAGTGAGGGTGCCACGCGTTGAGAGGGGCAGTGTGGCGCTTGACTTGACAGAGGACATGATGGAGCCAAGGGATGTCGAAGCATTACCAAGGAAATCGTCGGTCGACCCTTCATCTTTGTCCCACACCTCGAACACAAGGTCCTGCCTCATCTCGAAGAAGAAGTTGATCAGCACCGCGGTCTTGAACTCAGGGTTCAGGTTGTTCCTCACAGCCTCCGTGCGGCCCACAATACTCTTGGACGTCTGGTCCTTCACCAGAACATACGGGTCGCTCTTCGACAG
Organism: Wallacemonas rigidus; assembly: GCA_030849045.1. Classification (NCBI taxonomy): domain Eukaryota; phylum Euglenozoa; class Kinetoplastea; order Trypanosomatida; family Trypanosomatidae; genus Wallacemonas; species Wallacemonas rigidus. The sequence continues at coordinate 3,805 of JASAOL010000507.1, forward strand.
CGAATCCGCATCGAGGAGTTTGTTGCACTTGAAGAACAGCTGCACTTGTGCATGTGTGGACGCCATTGTTGGGAACGCGGAGACGCGGAGGGCGTGCGCGGCTAGCAGGGAGAGGCCGCGCGAAGGCGAAGGCGGGAGAGGAGGAGGGAGAAAACAAGACAAAAAGAACCGAGAAGGCAGGAGCAACACAAGTTGTGCGGAAGCAACGGTACAGGTGAATAGGAAAGCAGCTGTGATCAAGCTGCACGCGTGGTGTACGCACGCGAAGCAGAAGGCGTGGAAGAGAAAGCAGTCCAGGAAGGGGGGGGAGGAGGAGAGAGCAGACGGGAGTGGCGCAGACGCGGAGAGTGCGGACAGGGCTGACTGCGGCGGCATACGGCCGGGTCCAGCCGCGGCAGCCGCGAGAGTGCCTCGTGAGCTGGCGGAGAGAGCCCGCACTCAGCACACGGGCAAACGGTCAGTCCCCGCCAAGACGGAGCTCCAAGCTCTGAGGAGGACGCGTTGTCGCAGAGGTATTTGCGCCAAGCACAATAGTGGACGTCTTGTTCTGCCGCATCCCATGTGTACTTTTTCCGCTCCACTATTTCGCGCAGCGCGGTCGCGCGGAATGTCGCCTGGCAGCTGAGAAAGGCACAAGGGTAGGAGAGAGTGGGGAGTCGCCAGATCAGTGGGCTCGCACTTCACGCGTGGTTGTAGCTTGAGTCTTGTAGGCCGCACGTTGTGGTGCAACGGTCGCGGTCCGCCTTGGCGGCAAGTCCCACGGCCTCGGTACCGCAGCTATGTGAACGCCTGTGGAGCTTCACACCTTGAAAAACGAAAAACAAAAGGAATTGTTGGGTGCCTCAATGAAGAAGAGGGTGAGTACAGCACGGTCAAATTGAAACGAATATGTTGTCAAGACATATACATATATACATCACTGCTGATGGAGACATAGATCCGACATAGAAGGGAGACAAAAAGAGAAGAATATGTCGTGTCAACTGCCATCACCTACGGACAACCTAATGGTTAGGAAGAGATGGGGAGCTGGAAAAGCGAAGTGAGAAGGGCCAAAGCCAGCCAGGAGGAGAAGCCGATCAGCGTACTGGCCCATCAAGGAAAGTACCGAGACTTACCCCAATTAACACCCTTTTCTGGCAGCGTGCCGTTATGCGGTGGAGCTTGATCATCCGTGTAGTAGGGGCCTGTGCGCAGTCCGTAGTGGCAGGTGGATTCGTAAATGCGTTCCACCCGCAGGTACGTATTATCAACTGCTTTGGGTGCGCGCCACGGTTCCGAGGTGCCGTTGAAGGTACTGCCGCCGTTAGTGCCGTCAAGACCGGTCGTCATGTGCCCCGGCTGGCGAAGGCGGTCTTCAGGGCGGGCTACATCGTATGGGATGACATCCAGGGCGGTGCTTATAGGGTCGAATACATCGTCCGTTCCGTTTGCCGCGCCACCCGCACCCTCAGTGTGCCCACGGCCGGACGCAGTCAGGGAGGCAGGGTCAACGGTGTCGGCACCCGTACTCTGGGCCACGACGGTACCGTAGCGAGACTTTCCGTACAGTGTACGGCCCGGCTGTGCAGTCAAGTACGGGTGGACACTGCCGTCACCAGCCAGCTTCTCCGCTACGGTTTCAAACGCGGCTGTGCGGTCACCCTTCACGTTACGGCTCTTGTAAAACAGGCCCTCCGGGAGAGGGTTAATCCACGAGGCACCAGCGTGATTAATGAAGGTATCGCGGCCGGTGCCGTCATTGTGGTAGGAGCGGTTGTAGGCGGTGCTGGTTGTCGCGGCCATGATTCGATAGGGCTAGCAGCGTAGCAAGCCTGACAGAATAGGCACCAATACAATGATAGAAGGCACACGTGGGGCAATTCCCGGTGAAACTCCGACGGAGGTGTTGTGTATGTGTGTATGCGTGTATGTTCGACGTCCGCGGGGGGAGAGAGAGAAAAAAAAAGGGGGAAAAGAAAAGAAGAAGGGAGCAGTGGGTAGAGACGTGTGAGAAAAAGTGCAGATGACCGAGTGCAGTATGCGCAGCGCGCCGGTGATGAAGGCCGATGAAACAGCGCAACGCGATAAGACCAGGAGACACATACTGCGTTGCTAAGGTGCGGAGGACAGTCACGCAGGCACACGCGTGGACGAGAGTAAGAGTGAGGTGCGTGGACTTCAGTCCGTTCCAGTCCTCCTTTACTGATGGGCCAAGTCAACCCTACGGATCTGTGTATCAGTGTACATGAGCTTGCTCGAAATGTTTTTTTTTTTTTTTGTGTGTGTGTTGCGAGGTAGGTGTTTGTGAATGTTCGGACAGAGAAAACAGCTATCGCAAGTGTGGGCGGCAACAACAAAAAAAAAAAAAGACTGGGTCCTGTTCGCCCGCCCAGACACACACACAGACAGGGGTAGCGAGAGAGGAAGAGCACGAGAGACACACCTGACACACAGGACCCCAACGGTGCTCTCACTTCTTCGTTTGAGGGGGCCTTTTGCGTCTCGCCGCCTCGCTGGCTTCGACTTTTTTGTCCAGGCGTTTCTTAGCGTCATCATTGCCGATGTGCTTACGCGCTTGGCGTTGTGCAGCAGCAGCTTGGGTCGAATCACGCTGTGCCTGGTTTTTACACGCATCGCGACACCCGTGTACCTCAGGGAGCATGTGCGAGGTACAGTACCGTTTTTTGCAGAACTCACATACAGGCAGTGCCAAGAGGGCCATGTTACGGCAGCCGTCTTGGTGACACGGCTCACTCATTTTCCTGACGCTGTGCAACAAGTGCGTCTCGGCTGCTTTAGCGACAACGGACAAAAATGAAAAGGAAAGCAGGGGAGGAGGAGGAGTATGGCAACATGTCGCACCAGATGACGAACATGAGGGTCAGCAGCGTCGTCGGAATGTACTCTTGTGTTTTTGACTGTTCGCTTCGTGTGCTTGACCCTGCTGCATCCGCCGCTCAGTTGGCGATGACTGCGTTGCTAGGGTACACCGCCTCCTTGCGGTTGTGTGCGAAGCCGCCCGCGTACACGCAGTTGTCGTTCGTTCCCGAGAAATCATATGCCCTGCGAGGCGAGAGAGAAGTAGACAAAAGAGTTCTTCACAGCGAGAGGCATCACCCTGGACACGTACACGTATCACCAACATCACGATATGGGCTCATGGCTATCGGGGACCAGCTCATGCAGCATGACATCCACGCGGTCACGCATGATCGCATCAGTTTCCTCCATCAGCTGGGCGAGTTCGTCAACATCTATGAATGGACGCGGTGATTGCACCGCTGCACCGTCGTCGCGACTGCGCACGGGCTTTATTGCGCGCGGTGGTGACGTCAGCATCGTGGGATCGCTGACAAGCGCGCGATGGTCTGGCGGCGCGGAAACACTCCCCGCACTGGCGCGCCACGACGCGTGGCGGCTCCACATGCGCGATGGATTCAGTGGTGAGAGCGGACGGAGGGAGGGGGACCGCGAGGTCTCCGGCATGGCTCCGGTGTGGCGCAACGCCAGCGCTGGCCTGGTGCGTGTCGACGCCCGACGTGATCGTTTGCCATTGCCAGCTGTCGAGTCCCTGTAATCACCACCCTCTGTCATGGTGTCATCCAGCGCGCCATCATTCAGCCGATGGGCGACGCTCACAGGTGCAAGAGCGGGTGTCTGTTCGGGCATCAGGTCAGCGAAGCCGTCGGCGCACACCGAGTGCGCGGCAAGAAAACCAGGCCCCGACTCCGGGATCGGGTTTCCCTCGATGAAAATATCCACGCGGGCGTGTACCCCTAAATAAGAGAGGAGGCGCTCGCGCAGGTGACGAACTGCGCCGCGTGTGAGTCGATTCCGCCCGATATACAAGCCAAACTGCAGACAGCATGCACACGCTGGAGGTACTTCTGTTGGCAGGCTTGGTGGAATGTCTGAGTGGCGCATCGCCTCCACAAGCAAATCACTGACATGACAGGACTCCACCTCGAGACGTACGCCGTACGTCAGATCAGAAGCTGGATTCTCCGCTGTGTCACGGCAAGGCTTCTTGGTGTCTATACACGCACCGTGGCAGATGCACCGCGTCATCATTGCGGTGCACAAGGCGGCCGTGGCAGCCGCACCCTGAGCACCCGAGAGAGTATTCTGGGAGAAGTCCAAGTGGCGAAGTGCTGGCAGCAACCGCTGCGCACGCGAACGCTGCACCGAGGACGGGCCTCCGACCGGTTGACACGTGGCCTCGCGGTGCGTCAAAAGAATTGCCCACGCATGCAGGCTGTCGGGTCCGCAGCAGACACAGCGCAAGCTTAGAGACGCCAAGTGGACGAGGAGGGGTGCGTGGCTGTCAATACAGGCAGCCAGGTTGGTAGAGTCAGAGAAGGCGGTACACGGCGTGGCTGCACTGCGGATCAAAGACGCGAGTCGCAGCACGCCGTCGTCCCCAAGCGGTGTGAAACTGAGGTCTAGCGTCCGCAGAGGCAGCGCCACGGCGGCTGTCAGCGGACGGTGAAGCCCAGCGAGCAATGTCGGTGCCACTGCACACCCCCTCAGGGAAAGATTTACAAAGGATGTGCGCGTACCATGCGCGGCCGCCTCCCCGCCCCCGTGGACAAGGGGAGACTCCCGGATAGCCAGAATCAGCGCAGCCACAAGGGGAGCAGGTGCACATGGCGCGGCGTCTTCTTTGATCGTCATTGACGCGCGGGCGCACCACGGGGCACGCGCTGCCTGTGTGAAGATGAGCGGGTTCTCAGAGAGGTTCAGCGTGCACACAGATGCGTCGTCGTAGAGAGCGGACACGATCGACGACAGGGCACCCACGCACAGGCGATTGGACCGCAGAGAGAGAGACCGCAGCGCCGCAAGAGCACCGCTGTCGGTATCCGTTTGATGACTCCGGTGCAGGGCCAAAGCGGTGAGCACCGTCTTTAGCTGCGTCGACGTCAGACCGCACCGGTCGAGCACCAAGTCGCGTAAGAGAGGGAGCTGCAGAGCACAAAGGGTCGCAACACTGTGAACAAGTTGATCGGTGAGTGTACAACCTGCCAGACTGAGCTGTGTCAACTGGGAGAGGAGCACACCACTGCGCCCCATCGAGAACGTCTCGCCCGCTTCACGCGGTGAAGGGCACCCTGTTAGTGCTGAGCGCAAGACCCAGGTGCTATCTATGATAAGGGACGTTGCGGTGGGTCCCACCTCGGTCCAGAAGCGTTCCCAGACCTCGAGTAGCGTCATTCGCTCGTGCGTCGCAGTCAGTCCTGAAGCACTGACAGGAGGAGGAACAGACGTGGACAACCGGATCAGACGCGCAGACGTCGCAACGTCAGAATCGTTCGTCCGCAGCCGGGTCTGCGCGAGCCAGTAGTCGATCCATCCGCGCAGGCACATCTCCTCTAGATCCGTCAGTGAAGTGATTTCCTCACTGTCGGCATCAGGGATGGAATCGCTGAGCGTATCGGCGCACTCAGGACCGAGTGCGAACTCAACAAGACGTAGTGCGAGCGACGATAGAAGCATGACGTCCTCTGTTGGAGAGAACACAGGAAAGGGATAAGTCACGCACTGGGGCCCTGCGTTGTCATGACGCACGTTGTGGTACGCCTAAAGAAAGAGAAGAATTGGCAAAGGGCTAGACTAACACACGAGCAGACGGTGTGTTTAGACGCCACGGCGTATAGCGTCTAGCTGGCGCGACGGGGCCGCAGAAACGAGCTTGGCGCGCTTGGATACTGCGTTGACAGAAGAGAGGGAGAGAAGGGAAGCTATGTGAGTTTGTCTACCTGTGTGGGGATGGGGGTGAGGGGTGGCTGCACATAACATCACCTGTGCAGGGGAAGGTGTCAGTCACAGCGGTGCGCGCCACTGGACGTCGTATCGTGTGTGCCACAGACGGGAAACCTCAAACATGCCGAATGCAACCCGGCCCGAAGACAGAGACGGACGCACACGTTGAACACCACAGTTTTGCAAAGGTACGTGATGAGGACAGCCCGTGTTTGACCCATCTCTGCAGGCATTGGCCCTCAGGCAAGGTCGCCACACTCCTCTTCAGAGGAAAGCAGGGGATTCACGATAGGTGGTTTAGGAGCGGGACAGACGCCGTGGCCCCCATCAAGGTAGTCGGAATCGTCGGGACGCGGCTAGGAACGCGTTGCCAACAATTTGACGTGTTCCAGTTGTTGACAATGATTCTGCTGTAGATCAGAGGTTTACCATGAACCGGACAAGTGTAGAGGGAGAACAACGGGCAATGGCAAAAGAAGGACAAAAAAAAAAAAGAAACCAGACATTTCGGCAATAAATATCGAAACGCACTGCGCAGTCGGACGCCGGAAAAAAAAAAACCAACAACATCAGATCAACACCTAGTCTATCTGAAAGCGATAAAGAGCCCCGCAGAACACTCGGGCCAACGTGGACATCAAACACACCGTATACCAAAACGATAAAACTGAGCGCAAGCACAAGATTAACTTCAGCTGAAGGCAGCGTCAGTTGTCTCTGTCATTTTTGTTTTTGCCTCTTCCCAATTCGTGGTATCGGAAAAGGAGGAACGGAAGAAAGGAGTCCTGTTCTGCTGCGGTGGCACAACGAGTACACCCGTCAGAACTGTCTACTACTCCTTGTGGCACCACACTCGTGGAGCACACGGAAGCTGTCTCCTCGTGGTCATCAACTGCAGCGGTGTACTGGAACTCCGCGTACATCGAAGAGAATAGTGAAGTGCCTCGATTCACGATGCTCTGACACGCGTACGCAACCTCCGCATTCGCCTCTCCGTTCCGCACGTTGTTTCTTCCTCTTCTCCTCCCTTGCTCCACAACCTGCACGCAGCCTGGCGCGTTCTGTTCCCTCCATGTTTGCTTCCCAGGGCCTTTGGTATATGTGTTCGTCTTAACCGCAAAGGTTCGTGTAGCGCGTGGCCTGGTTATTCATGAGAAGAGCGATAATGAGTCCGTAAAGACCGAGAGCTTCAGAGAAAATGAGCATAAGCACCATAGCGACGAAGATCTGGTCCTGCTTCCCGTACGCACGTGCCGCCGTGTCGCCCACCACCCCAATAGAGAGACCAGCGCCGAGGGCGGCCAGACCAGCCGCCATGCCCGCGCCGAGGTGCAGATAGCCCGCGTACGACGAGTAGCTATACGGCTCCGTCTTGATGTTGTTGTTGATGATGACAGCGATGATGAGTCCGTAGATACCCAAGATGCCGGCCATGACCACTGGTACGATACCACGCATGATCTTTTCTGGCGCCGCCACACCAAGGTAGGCCACACCAACACCGGACTTGGCAGCACCGTAGGCAGAACCCATGTTGGCGAAGATGAGCGCAATGGCCGCGCCGAGGGAGCCGAAAAGACCAGCGCTCTGTGGGTACATGACAGCCAGGCAGGCATCGCGCTCAGTCAACGCGTAGCCGCACACGCTGGCCACAGCCAGTAGTGCCACTACCGAGGCAGCCAGTGTCTTCTTGCTGCGAAGCAGGAGGCAGCTTGGTGTCTTCATCGCCACGATAAATGGGCACTGCACAGGATGGGAAGCTGTGAAATGGAGGGAGGATGCCACGTACGTTACACAGTGTGTAATGACCGAGAGCAGTGCGTCAGCGAACGAGAGCCAAAGCAGAGCGCAGAAGAGGTCGCTGAAAAACAGTACGTGTGGTGAGCACAAAGAGACTACAACGTCGAATTCTCGAAAGAAACGCAAGACACCCCGCACAAATTGAGAAGGAGTTTTAGAAAATCGCACACCATATCACCGATAGGTTTTGCGCAGGTGAAAAAGCAAAAGGGAAACAAGAGGCGCGATGAGGAGGAAGAAAGGACAGCGAGAGTGATAGGCGACGTGTGACCGAGTTTGGTTCGTGCCACAAGGCGCGAGAAGAGCTTAGCGACCGACTGTGCGAAAGACAGATGGCGAGTGGCGAAAGAGGCACAGTACAGCACATCACATCGCCTGTCCATTCGTTGGGAAGCACGGTATATGTTTGTATTTATTTATTTATTTTGGTTCGTTTGTTTTACCCCTTCCTCTCCACAAACCGTTCATCGAATTCATTGCTTGGAGGTCGTTCACACAGGTCCCACGATAGTCCTACTTCCCTGTGTGAGCAGCTTCGGTTTGCGCACAGAAACAAAAACAAACAAACAAAAAAGGTACAGCTCGCTCAGATGTCAACAGTGGACCAGGAGAGAAGAACAACAACACCGCAGCGGGCCATGCGTCGCACCGCGAAACTCGGCCTGAGTTCCACACACAGACGCACACACGAGTGTTTACTGGAGCACGGCAAGGAGGCTATTGGCCATGGCCTGCAAGGTTTGTACATCAGTCACAACCACCTCATCAAGCTGCTCCCTGAAGGCCCTCTCTAGTTCAATATCCTCGCTGAGTGAGTGGACGACGGTGGACTTCGACGACACGTAAAAGAGTGCCTCCCTTTGCAGCGTGTTCACACGTTGTGTGATGTCATCGATGATGCGCAGTTTGCGCCAGTTCACCACACAGACGAGCGGCTCACAGCCCTCACCCTTAGCGGTCACTTTGGTAATGGGGAAGTCACCGCACGTGGTCGTGAGGAAGGTGGGTTCGTGCGTCATGGCGTAGCGCATCTCACGCAGGTGAAAAGGAATCGCAGGGATGGTGGGAAACTCGGCGCTATCGGAGACAGCTTTGAGGAAATCGGGCAGTACGTGTGCACCACCGATACCGACATCGGATGTGATCGACGCACCCATGGACTGCGTGAAGTGCTGAGGCGTGAAGGAGCCGTTGGCGTCATCGTACGCCGCCGCGGCGGCACCCTCCTCATCGCGAGCATCCAGTCCGTAGAACAACTCCAGTTTGCTGATGCGGCGCAGCGTGTGTGGATTCAGCACGGCCAACAGGGCTGGGTGCCGTAAAATACGCTGCACAAACGGATGACAAAAGCCTCTGAAGATGGCGTATGAGGCGTGAACGTTGTTGACGCGTAGGAAAGCGACAACAAGGTCGAGCAGCGCCTCGGTCGTCGAAACAAAAACCATGGCGCCGGCATCGAGCTTGGCAGCGAGGCCCTTGAGGGACGGAACACTTCGGGGGCTACCATTGCCCGCACCACCCGCCACCTGCTGAGTTGGGGAAGCGCGTCCATCGAGCGCACCGCCGCTGGAAGTGCCCTCGCCGGAGGCGGAGTGGGCGTACGGATACGGATTGGGCACGCCACAGCTACTGGCCCTTTGGTGCGTGACAGAGGGGGCGAGCAGTTCGATATCCCCACCAGCGTTGAGCAGAGAGGATGCGATGGAGGCGTTGGCCATCGAGGCAGACACCTGCTCCCCGTCAAGAAACGCCGCGTGCAGGAGTAAGGAAACCGTCCACGCTGTCATATCCGCCGCTGTGCGCAGGAAGACGACCAAGTGCGACTGGCGGACTTTGCGCGACGAGAGGTACTCGGCAGTGGTATGCTCAGCGAGAGTAGCGAGGTCTTGCGCCGGGAAGAGACCGAACAGAAGTTGGTGGGCAGAGGTGAGGCCTGCGACGTACTCTTCCATCGTGAAGCGATTGAAGCGCTCCAGGGCCCGCTGCGCCGCATTGTGAAGACGAGCCTGTGCGAGCGCGGAACGGTCTGACACGGGTACGGCTGCCGATGGCGGGGTGTTGACAGCGGGAAAAGCAGACTGCCCTGCGGCCGCGCTGGGGGACGGGGAGGACGGCGACTGCACCGGATCTGTTTGCTCCGTCGTGCCTGCTTGCGAGCGGAACGCGGTGTCGAAGCTGAGGATGTCGTCGTGTCGGTATGCGAAGCTGGGCAAAAGTCGGTTCGGCAGGGTCACAGCAGCGCTCAGCCAGGTCGGCATCGTGAGGTGCGTGTCGCGTAGGGAGGGCGGCACGGCGCTGCGCAGGTGCTTCAGGCGGTCATCCATGGCAAAGGCGGAGAGGATGAAGGGCAGGGCCTTTGCAAGATTCGCGCCACGTCCGCCATCTCGGAGCACCTCCATGACATCCACAGGCTCCGCCGGGGCACCGGGACCAGCCCCTCCGCGGGTGCGGGAAGAGGTCGTGTCGCCAGCGGCAGAGAGAAGGGCCCTCTCCCGCTCAAGGCTGTCGAGGATGCTGTACGCTTCGTCGCGCAGGAGCTCGGCGATCTGTGGAAAGGTAGAGCTACAGTCACTCCACTGTGTGGGCTCGTAGCAGCACTCCTCCACAAAATGAAGCACGCAGTGTATCATGCTGATGTCGAAATGGTTCGGGTGCCGCTGCATCCACATGAGCAACACGGACAGCACCTTGGTACGGATCTTTTCACAAATCAACAGCCAGAGGGTGGCACTGCCGGTATAGTGAGTGACCAGCCGCATGGGCGATCCGCTGGCGGACCCCGTGCCGGTCGCTACTGAGCCAGGCGGTGCGCGCTCGGACAGGGAAGGACTCTGCCAGCCTGCGTACTCTCGGCCATCCTCCCGTGCCGGCGCCGGGGTCGCACGCCAAGGCGAGGACGAGCGTCGAAGCGACACGGCGGAGCCATCGTCGGCGCGGGTGCTGCTGCGCGATGGCCAGAGCTGTTCCGCGTCCCATGCGACCGTCTCTGCCGCGCTCCGCAACCGTACAACCGTCTCGCTTTGCGAGCGCTCCCGCGGCAAGGCTCGGCCGCCGTCCTCAACGTGGATGGTGATACCGTGGGACTCAAAATGTTCAAAGCCCAGTTCCACCGAAATTGGCACCGTAAAGCGCTCGAGCAGCTTTGCCAAGAGCACCGAGGACGGCGTGAAGAGGCGGTGCTGGCGGAAGAAAGACTCCGTGAAAGCAGCGTCCGCGTCTGCCTGTGCCTTCGATGGGGCCACGACGGCACCGCCCCGCTTCGCAGAACTAACGCGCACGTACACGTGTGTGAGCTCCTCAACCAGCTGGTTCAGTGTGCCCATGACAACCTTGCCGGTCGCGGGGTTTCGAACAGGTGGGAGGTGGATACTCTCTGCGGTGTCCTGCGCTGACCACATGGGTTGGCGCAGCTGAGCTCCAATCTGCGCAAGCACGCGTGGGGCGGGTGGAATCAGCGCGTAGGCTTCGTACTGCAGACGTAGCTTGTCTTCAATGTCGCAGTAGAGAAGGGTGATGTCACCGCGCAGTGCCGGGGGCATGCCGTACAGCGTCGCCAGGACATGCGAGAGCGACGGCGCGGTGGTAGGGGAAAAGGCCAGTGACCCGGAGACGTTGGGCGTGTGTGCTGCCGCTGCGGCTGCATATCGACCACCAGCCGGGGCACCCGTCGCAGTAGTGTTGTTGGCAGTACCGTGATGATGCGACTGTAGTCGGGATTCCCGCGCCCACTGTGCGTACGTTTCGAGCAACCCTTTCTTGAGCAAGTCATGCGAACGGCGCTGCGTTGGCGCGTGCGCCTTGGCCTTCTGCAGTGCGTTGTGGTGTGTGTCGCTTATGCTCAGGCTGGGCTCCTCGTGGGCGGCACTGATGCCCATCCGTGAAGGAAGGCTCGGTGCACTCGCCGCGCTTGCTGGTTTACTCCATCCAGGCGAGACACCGGCGGCGTTCACTGAACTGGACGGTTGTGTGGCTCCGCTAAAATAACGATCGGCAATGCCGGTTGACGCCGTCGTCAATGGCGGGCTGTTCGTGTGCTGAGACGCCAACTGCGCGTTCCGCTCATCTTGCAGCATCGCCATGACGACGTCGTGCCTCCCTGTCGACTCGAGGTACGCCAAGATGGCCTCGTGGAAGACGTCCGAGGTGAGCGGCTTGTGTCGGGCGAGGGCGGCGGTGTCCGCCGGGGAGAGGCCTCCCTCTGGGCTCAAGAGGCGCTCGAGAAGGGACTGCTGCTGGGCGTACGAGGCACGGTAGCGAGGGACAAGACTGCTAGCGGCGGCGGATGTGCGTGCGAAGCCGCGCTGCGAGGGGCCGCTCACCGCCCGTGCGTATCGCGCGGACGATCGACCGGTGCCCAGTGGCTGCGCTGGCAGCAGCAGCTCTGCGGACGGACGCGGTGCAAACGAGTCTTTGGTGCTCGCGGCAACAACGTTCTCGCCAGATGTCTGCAGTGGCCTGGGTAGCTGAATTGGGTTGAGACCGTCACCGTGCGTGGACCGATCCCCAAAGGACTTGCTCGCCCGCTCGACGGCAGGGCGAAGGGAATCCTCCGCGACGCGCGCGGACGGCCGCGTCACCGGAGCCGCTGAGCTGTTCATGAAACAAGGGGGCCACTGTTCAAACGGCAAGCTGACCAAAGAAGACAAAAGAAGACAGACCCATGATGATAGCGGGTGTGGAGAAGGGTTGAGGAGCCGCTGAAGAGCCGACTAATGAGGGGTTGCGGTGCGACAGAGAAGAACAAATGATCTGCGCGGGGCCCGCATAAAATCGAGTGTGCCCCCAGGTGTGTGTGTGTGTGTGCGGCGATTGTGGTGAGCCAGGTGTCTTGGTGTTGGTCAGGATTTCCACACTGAGCAGCCGTGTCAGGTAGTCGCTTGGGGTCAGAACAAGAGTCTTGCATCGACACAACGAGACGCATAGAGTTTGGCAGCGTGGCTGAGCACGTCGAACGCCCATTTTCTGTTGTCGGTGAGTCACTGTATGGGGTCGGGGAGAGGGCAAACGAGTGGCAACGGCAAGCTGTGACAAAGCTCGATCATTGGAGGAACGAGAAGAGGTCGAGGTACGCTGAAGCGGTGATTTGCGCACGCTCTCCGCCCTACCTTGTTCACCTGTCCCAATCGCAGCCTCTCGGGCAGCAAGAAGAGACAGACTCCATACAAGTAAATAGAGATCGAGGAGGACTGCAGGATCCAACAAACAAACAAAAAAAGGAGTAAGACGGCACCAGGCACCTTCATCCGCCCAGTCGCGGATGCACGCAGTGCACTAATACCTCCATGTCGGGTGCTCTTGAGACTACATGTTTGAAAATGAGCACACGGATGATGATGCTTGTGTGAGGGACGACGTAGGAACCAGACAGGAGGCGGGAAACGGCACGCACTGTATTACATCGGTGGTCCCGAGATGTGAGGGTCGGCGTGGCTCCCTCTGCGCGCTGCAGCACTGCTGTCAGCAGCAAGCGCTCCCGTTGGCGCTGCTTCTGACATGGTGTGTGGGGCCGTGGCGGGCTGTAGGCGGTACGCTCGTTCTGACTGCTGCAGTTCGCGCGTCACCTCACTGCCAGGAAAGCCAGCCAGCTGCGCGACGGCGATGCCATCCGCCGCGTCGGTGCCTACCATATGAGTGTAACGAACCGCGGGAGGAAGCTCGGCGCCGGTGTTTGTGTGACGTCGCTTCAGGTATCCACCGATCGTAGAAAGCTCTTCAGTGTCAAATAGTTCAAAGCGAGCGGGATCTGCACGTTCAAGACCAACAAGGCGGAAGCTGAAGGATGCGTTCGTCAAAAGAGCCCCCGTGGCATCAGCGACCGTATCGGGCTTGAGGACATCACCAATGAGTGTCACACACCATGAGCGGTGGTCGGGAAGGCATTCGCGTACCAGAGTCTGCAAGTAGGACTGGATGGCGTTCGACACCGCGCAGGTGCCCTTGGCCGAGGACAGGAGGCCCGCCCAGCGCTGGTCGCACGCCACCTCCACGGCACCGCAGATATCCTGCACCACGTAGCAGCGTGCGCAGATTGCGACCAAGGTGGGGCTACGGCTGAGCCACAGACACGGCAGCTCGCGGACGGCTTCCCCCAGTATGGGGGAGGTACGGACCAGAGACACACCCTCCGCTCCGCTTCGGCACGGTGTGTTCATGTACGCGAAGTCTACACCGCGGTCGGACTTCGACATGTGCTGCTCTGTGGGCACGTGCGCGGGCGAGCGCACAACAGCACGTGAAAAGTGGCGGATGGGAAGGTGCACAGGCACACTCTGGATGTAGTACTGTGCGAGCCCGAGAGCGTCAATCGTCGCGGCAACGGCTTGTTCGCTCTCCTTGTTGAGGCCGCGAGGGTACGGCACAACAGCGACGAAGCCCGTGCGGGCAGCAAGCGGCTCATTGTGGAACCAATCCTTGTCGAATGTGTCATGGTGGTCGCTCGCAGTGGCCACAGCGTCGGCCACACTTGCAGCCTGCGGATCGCGCTTTGCCAGCCACAAGATGAATTCGTTGTTCATCATGCTTTCCAGGCTGTCCGCCTTGGCGATGTCGACCAAGTGCTGCGTCGCGGCGCGCTGCTGTTCTTCCACGACGTAGTGGCGTTTCAACTCCTCATTCCACGCGGACTGCTGGAGTTGCATATAATTAACGATGGCAGAGAGCTTCTGACCCCCGACGATCATCGCTGCGGCCTGTGCGTCCGACATGAGGTGTTGGCCCTGCGTGGGTGTGTCTGCGGTGGATTGAGTGTGTGAGCAGAGTCAGAACTAGGAAAGACGTGAGCGAACACCTTTTGGATTCGCCGCTTCAGCAGATAAACAACTGTCTGTCTGCTGAGTGCAGAAAGTCCGAGCGTCCATAACACGAGGGGGAAAAAAAGCGTTGACCAAGACCAGTGGGAAGGGCAGTTGCAAAGAAGAGAAGAGAAGAGAAGATCGTCGATTGTGCGAAGCGTGCAGGGACCAAGACACGTCCACTTGGCTCCGCTCAACGTGACGCACCAATGCGCACCGCGCCGCAGGCGGTGAGAAAGAGGAGTGTCGATCGCGTGGCCGCCAAGTTCACAAACCGGCTTTTGACGCTCAATTGAGACAGAGGTGGAGAGGACAGCTCGCGTAGCACGTCTGAAGGGCAGCGATGACCTCTGGCCAGCTTCAGCTGTTGGTTTGCGTGCCGCAGCGCCGTCTTGAGCGCGGTGAACAGTGCATTGTGCACAATCCTGTGAGTTGCAACAAACTAGAAAAAAAAAAGCGAAGGGAAACCGCGAAGTACAGCAATCACACGAAGCGATAGCAACTCGCCTGTGTCGGATCGGCAGCACCGTCGTTGGGCACAGCCAACAGCTGCACACCTGTTGCGCAGTATCGGAGGCCGGAAGACGGGTCCTCTGTGAGCCGTCGATGTGTGGCGTCAGGACGCTGCCAGTAGCGATCCATGAGCGTTGAAGAGGCGAGCAGAAGCTGGCCGGGGTGCGTACCACGTGATGCAGTCGTATCGATAGTGGCCGATGACGCGGCAATGACGGCCGTGCTGGTTGTAGTTGAGCCCTTATCGTTCACAAGCATACCCGGTGGTGTCGCCGAGCCCCGCAGGGGTTGCACGAGTGCAAGGCCGCTCTCCGCCGTCGCCACACACGTGACAATGTAGTGATGCGAAAGTGTTTGCCATACCCGATGCACAGCATCATCAAGACGGCCGAGGCAGCCACAGAACCGCACCTGGTCGCAGAGGGTGTGACGGAAGCCAGTCTGCTCGATACGGGACATACCATGCTGCACCGCACCGGCGACCTGAGCGAAGAAGCCTTGATCGCCGACAAGGGCGGTCACGTCGCCTTGGGTCAGACGCTGTGAAAAGAGCGCGACATCTTGACGAGCCGCTTGGGGCAGCAAGAGGGAGCCGTGCGCGCACAGCGCAGCGAGCGACGGCAAGAGCTCCAAGGACTGCTGTGTGTGGTCTGTGGGGCACACACACAGCCGGTCGTGTGAGGACATGCGCCAGGCTTCACAGAGGCCGCGTACCGATGCCGACACCGAAGCATGCGTGTGGACGGCACCGTCGTCGCTAGCACCAGTGTAAAAGAGCAGGCAGTCGTCGCTGGCGTGCGGCCGCGTGCGCGGTTCATCAAACCATCGTCGATGCAGTACGTTAAGTTCGCCTAGCGCATCCGTGTCGAAGCACATCGGCGGCTGCGGCTCCGGCACACGATGCTTAGCCTTGTGCTGCGCCTTCAGCAGCTCTGTTTGTCGTACGAACTGACGTTCCTCCGCCGCCTCCTTCTCCTTCTCGAGTCGTGCGACGATGTCGTCGGCCGAATTCAGCACGGTTGAGAAGGCGTCTTCCGCGGGCTCGAGCCACTCAGTCTCCAGCGTGCCAGAGACGTCGTCGGCTTGCAGACGCTCATGCGCTTGGGCTCGTTCGAGCATCAATGCGCGCATGTCGAAAACAGTATCCACCGCGCACGCGCTCCGCTCCCGGATTGACTCCATACCCGCGTCAAGGCCCCTGGCCGCCTCAGCGCTTAGCGTACCCGCAGCAGACATGCTCCGCACGGTCAAGTGTGCGAGGGGTGACTTTGCATGCGGAGAAGTTGACGACGGTGCGCAAGAGTCACCATCGATGAACGTGGAGAATAAAAGCCGCGCGCGGCTGTCGCGGAGCGTGCGGGGAAGTTCAGCCTCTGAGAGCACCGGCGCCGCCATGTGGTTCGTGGCCCAGAGAGCCAGCAGCGACACAACGAACGGGTAGCCGGGGCCGCACATGACCGCTCCATTGTACACGCCCGTGTCCTTCAGCGCGTCGCAGCTCGGGGTGCGCTCACCCTGCGCGAACACGCTGCGCACGCCCGCGGGCTTGTGCGGCTGCGACCAGCTCAGCGGGGCCGTCGCACCACGCGCCGCAGCAACGAGCTCGCGACGCTGCACAATCCCATTCGACAGCGCCACCACATCGCGCTGCAGGCGGCCGTACGTGTAGTCGCACACGGGCTGCCCAGGCAGCTCCACCGTCAGTGCCACCTTGTCAGCAGGCGCCTCGAACACGCTCTGCAGGATGGGGTTGTACCCGAACAGCGTCGCGTACGGCACCTTCGCGAGCAGAGGGCGGTGAAAGGAGCGGAACATTGACTCAATGACGTGGCGGACGGCGTGGAAGTGAGACGCGAATGGTAGGTGATCCAGGGATGTGAGCCAATGAAGAAAAGGAAAGAGGGAACAGCGCACACGCGGACACGCACGTGCAAATTCACACGCTGGGAAACCTGCTGCGTGTGACTTGACAGCGTAAACGTATGTGGAAAGGAAAAAAAAAGCACATGAGGAAGTCGGAAAGGTGGAGGCGTACGTGGTAGCCATACGAGAGGTACCAGTGAGGTCTTCCGCCCTCGGAGTGGCATTTCAACACGAGTAGACAGCAGTGACACCTATCGCGTCCACACGATTGTCGGTTGTCCAACTCACGATCGTCGAGTACAGCGGATATACTTCCCGGATGGAATATGGGTACACGTTCAGGAGGTGTGGATTGAGCTTTTTTTCTTGATAACGCAGATATGGCGTCCAAATAGATTCTTGAGCCTCTACAGCAAGAGCGGACGCACAGATTTCCACATGCTCACGCCTGATAACTCCAAAGGGTCCTGAAAGCGAGGTGAAGCTAAAATATCTCGCGTGATGCCATCGAAGTAGATGACAACGATCAAGTGCGAGATAGAGGAGCGAAACGGTAAAAACAAAAAGTTCGAAACGTGCAAACGAAAAGAATAAAACAAGAGAGAAAGGGATGAACGGAAGGATGCGCACGCTCGGCAAAAAAAGAAAAGAAAGAGGAAGTTGTCAGGTGCGAAGAGACGTATGTAAGACACGTGCTCTGGTCAAAGACCGACTCACTTTGTTCTGCGCTTTGTTGTCACACAGCTTTCTTTTCCGTCTTCTTCTTTAATTTCTTTTCATCGTGTGACACACCCTTGTTCTGCACTTTTGGGTGCGATGCCTCCCACCTACCTTTTAGTCGATGTTGAGGGCCTTCTTCAAGTGCTTCTTGTTCACCTTTCCGGTGGGATTGCGCGGAATCTCCGCGACAAAGATGAAGCGCGAAGGGCATTGGTACCGGGCGAGTACGTCGGCAGCCACCTCCCTGAATTGGTTCGTCAGCTCCGGCTTCTCCGTGCTGGTGGTCTTGGTGTCGAACTGCACACCGAGTTTCGCGGCAGCATCGGGTTGCAGAGCACAAATGGCGACGACGGCCTCACCGCGTACTTTGTCGGGAGTGCCGACGACAGCCACTTCGTAGAAGAGGTCCTTCCGAGACAAGAGGGCAGCTTCGATCTCCAGTGCGGAGAGCTTGTAGCCACGGGATTTGATGATATCAACACTAGACCGGCCAAGGATAGAGAACACTTCGTGGCCGTATGTATCCACGTTCACACCGACGGTGTCGCCCGTTTCAAAGTAGCGCTTGCCGTTGCTGTCCGTGACCACTTCCTTTTTGGTTGCCTTGGGGTTGTTCCAGTAGCGATCAAAGAGCGACTCGGAGGCGATGGCCAACGCACCGGACTTTTCAAACATCTGAGACTTCGACTCGGACACCTGCTCGACGTCTTCCGAGTCCTTGAGCTCGTGCACGTAGGTTTCCACAGTGGGCAGCGGATAGCCGACGGTGCCTGGCTTGCGGGCGGCCAGTGGAGACAGTGGTTGACTCAGCGCCATGCCAATCTCTGTCATCCCGTACCGCTCGAGTAGCGTGTGGCCGGAGAGGTCACGAAACTGGTTTAGAGTCGGCACAGGAAGAGCCGCACTGCCAGACACCATCAGACGAACGTTCTTCTCGGCGGACGCCTTGAAGTTCTGTTGAAAGGCGTCTGGTTGCTTGGTCAGTGAAGCGATGAGCTTCGTGTAGATGGTGGGCACAGCCATCACAAGTGAGATGTCGCCTTCCGCGATACGCGTGGCAATGCGCACGGGATCGTCAAATTTGGTCGACACGCACCGCGCCTTGGAGGCGAGAGAACAGAAAAGAATGTTGATGAGGCCATGGATATGATGCACAGGCAGCATGTGAATGATGGCATCCTTCTCTGACCAGGCCCAGGCCTTCTGCAGAACACCTACCATGTTTGCGACACTGGCGTGCGTGTGTACAGCACCCTTGGGACGCGCTGTCGTGCCAGAGGTGTAAATCATCAGACAGTCATCGGTTGCCGCAGGCAGGCTCGCCGTGTTCTCGTGCCACAGACGGTGCAGCGCGTTCATCTCGTCAAGCTTCTCTGTGTCGAAGCAGAGAGGGCTGGAGGTGTCTTCATTCTTGTGGCTGCTCGCGCGCTCCCTCACGAGCTGCTCTGAGTCCAGTACTGTCTCCACTGCGTACGTCTCTGCGCCTGGCTTCACGGACGCCGGATTCACCTTTGGCATGTCCGCCGCAGCCCGCACGGTCAGAGGATCGTACGGGGAGGGAAACTTCTCCGCGAGCAGGGCCGTCTCGCCAATGATTATTCGGGAGCCGCTGTGCTCCAGCACGTACATGAGCTCGTCATTGTACTTCTGCGAGACAGACATTGGGATAGCCATGTGGTTCGTGGCCCAGAGAGCCAGCAGCGACACAACGAACGGGTAGCCGGGGCCGCACATGACCGCTCCGTTGTACACGCCCGTGTCCTTCAGCGCGTCGCAGCTCGGGGTGCGCTCACCCTGCGCGAACACGCTGCGCACGCCCGCGGGCTTGTGCGGCTGCGACCAGCTCAGCGGGGCCGTCGCACCACGCGCCGCAGCAACGAGCTCGCGACGCTGCACAATCCCATTCGACAGCGCCACCACATCGCGCTGCAGGCGGCCGTACGTGTAGTCGCACACGGGCTGCCCAGGCAGCTCCACCGTCAGTGCCACCTTGTCAGCAGGCGCCTCGAACACGCTCTGCAGGATGGGGTTGTACCCGAACAGCGTCGCGTACGGCACCTTCGCGAGCAGAGGGCGGTGAAAGGAGCGGAACATTGACTCAATGACGTGGCGGACGGCGTGGAAGTGAGACGGCGATGCTCGGTGTCGATAAGGAGAAGGTGAAACGAGGCTTTTACGTAACGGTGAGCGGAGAACGGGAAGAAAAGTGCGCGATCGCTGTGGGGGAACAGGCGAACAAAGAATTCGCAGGGCAATGCGAGTTGTTTTCTTATTAAGTGCGTATGTGAAAAGGGTGAGGAGTGGAGGCGGTGATTCCGCGCATCAAAAAAAAAAAAAAAGAGAGAGAGAGAGAGAGAAAAGTTGCCAATGATGTGATTCAGGGGGACGGGTCGAACGGATTCAGCGTCATCCATATTTGGCCCACAGGGATCATGCAAGGGTTGCCCACATAAAGACGACGTCACCGGCCCGACACCGAGTGCGCGCTACCGTCACGATGAGAGACACCGCGGTCCCTTGCCGCGGGGGGAGAGGGGGGCCGACAGACCACACGACTCGGAGTTCATTCATTGACAACCTCCGTGGGGCTTGCCTCCCAACTGCTAAAACACTCAAGTGGTGCGCGTCGTGTGCAAACCCACGACCGGCCTTTTTGTTGCGACGATTTGCTGACGGCACCGACCCACACGATGAGTTCTTCTCACGTCTGAATCTGTTCGAGTCTGTGCTTAGCATTCTTGTAGACTTTGAGTCGTTTCTTCTTCTTCTTTCTTCGTCTTCTTTTCCGCTCACAGTACAACATACCTCGAGTCCTTTTGGACACTGACCTGGGGGTGGGCCTTCCCTTTTCAGAAGTCATTGTCCGTCGGGTCATTGAGACGGAAAGATGGGTATCTACTACTCGGAAGAAAACAATATGACACGTATAGAATGAACGGAAGTCGTAGCAAGCGAACAAAAAGGTTTGGCCTGAGCGAAGAGTATCAGGGGAAACAATAGGACCGCTAGGAGGCATGTCGTAAGAAGAAGAAAAAGGTAGGTGGGCACGGAGTGCTGACGTATTGATTCGTTAAACAAAAAAAAACACGGGAAAAGGAACAAGATGCTGTTTTGTTTTGTTTTTCTTTTTCCTTTCTGTGCTGCTCACCTACTCTTGATCGCACGGAAAAGCGTGCTTGCGGAAGTGTCCCATGGAGGTATTCATAGGAGAACTTGGCACTCTGTGCATGGCTTTCTTTTTTCGTTTGCCGGTTGAGTGCTTTCTGTGCCAACTTCAACGTACACACGTGTGTACAGACAACGGACCAAAGAGATGACGCATCGCCTGACGGAGTGAACGGGTCTTGCAACTACTTCGCGGCCTTCACCTTCTCGGTCAGTGCAGGAACCACCTTGAAGAGGTCCTCAACGATACCGTAGTCGGCGATCTGGAAGAACGGGGCTTCTGCGTCGGTGTTGATGACGCCGATCACCTTGGAATCCTTCATGCCAGCAATGTGCTGGATCGCGCCGGACACACCGCACGCCAAGTAAAAGTTCGGCGCCACGGTCTTGCCAGTCTGTCCAACCTGCATGTCGTTGGGCACGAAGCCAGCGTCCACGACAGCACGCGTCGCACCAACGGCGGCACCAAGCGGCGCCGCAAGGTCCTCGAGAAGCTTGAAGTTCTCTCCGCTCTTCACGCCACGTCCACCGGTCACGACAATGGGCGCGGTGGTCAGGTCCGGCCTATCGCTCGCGCTAACGATATCTTCCACAAAGGTAGCCTTAGTGGAGGCAGGGCCAGCCGGGAGTTCCACAATCTTGGCGCTGCCACCCTCGGGCGCGGCGCGGTCAAAAGAGGTACCTCGGATGGTGCCGTACTTGATGTTGTCAGACGACTTGACAGTGGTGATGGCGTTGCCGGCGTACATTTGGCGCACGAACGTGTTTTCGTCCTTGACCTGCGCGATTTCAGAGATGGGGCTGCACTTCTGCTTGGCCGCCGCGCGAGGAATGATGCTCTTGCCAAAAGCGGACGTACCCGCGAACACGTGCGTGTACCCGTTCTTGGTGACCGCGGCATCAATCAGAGGCGCGAAGGCTTCAGGGAGGCCGTGCTCGTATTGCTCACCGTTGACCACCAGCACTTCCTCCACGCCCTTGGTCTTAGCGAGGCTCTCGGCCGCGGCCTTGGCGTCCTTGGCGGCCACCAGGGCAGTCACAGGGCCGATCTTGGCCGCAGCTGTGATCGCTGACAGCGTCGCAGGCGCCACCTTGCCCTTGGAGAGCTCAGCCACGACGAGCGCCTTAGCAAGCGCACATTGGGAGACACGGAGCATGGTGCAAGAGCAGGAGCGCTGTTGTATAAGAGAACAAAAGAAAGGCTATAAAATGTGCAGCACAAAGGCTCTCAAAGAAGGTGGCGAGTAGGTTCGGATAAAATATGTAGCAAATCAGCTGGAAAGGATAACGTACAGGAAATACATATTTACACACATATACATACATATACACACATATACACACATATACACATATACATATAGTCCAAGAGGGGTGGTATGAGGAGGACAACGTGTAAGAGTAAGAGGAGAAGACAGAAAACAAGTGGAAAAAGAATAGGTGGTATACAGGAAACGGGGAAAATTGCCCCGAGATCGCCGCTCACAGGGCATTCACGTGTGCGGATTGCAGAGTCTCGTTCCTCTAAGAGGGCTCATGTGTGGGATCCATCGACGTGAAGAGGGTGCGGTGGGTGCTCCCACTGCCACTCATACTTCCGACAGCGCGGTAGGCCAACGCGAACAATAGGGAAGCGCTGTTGGTGCATTGACAGACACACACATGATCAGAGGTGAGCGTGAACGTGGATAGCAGCTACGCACAGCACGCCGCCGGTGTTCGAACGCCTGCGCACGGATATGACCTGTGCACTGAATTCTTTTATCTTTTTTCACGAATGCTTTTTTGCTCTCAGACGATATACGTCGTCACGACCAATGCAGATAAGGCACACTACAATAAGAAAGAAAAACAAAAGAAAAATAGACGGTAAATATAGAAAAATAAAAATATGAACAACGACAACGTGGGAAAAAAAAAGCGCCATCACCCCGCAGCGGAGCGCGTTCGGAGCGCACACAGAGTGCGTGAGAGGCGAATGGCGTGTCACAAACAAGTACAAACATACATGGTGCTTTTTTATCCTCCAACGTGTGCCCTCGCTTCCTCGCCCAAACACACCATGGGGGAGGGTCGAAAAGCAGCAGCGCGTGGAACGGATTCCGTGTACGCATAGGAAACTAAATATTTCAAAAAAAAAAAAGGGGAGCAACAAAACTAGGACGACAGGATCGTCTGTTGTGCGTTTTTTCCCAATATATTTGCTTCCTGAATCCAGCCAGGGGGAAAGCATAAAAAAGTCCGGATAAGAGAACAGAGCGTGTCCGCAGTGGTGCGTCCTCAGCCGAGCTCCTAGAACGAAACACCCACCACCACAAGAAAAAATAATAATAATAGCGGGGCACCACAGAGCACTATTCCTGGTCACTGTGCACCGACACGCCTCGGGTACCGCGCGCGTACGGAGCTAATACAGAGGCGCAGTCGGCGGCTTCACGCACCCCTGACAGCTGGCAATGCTGCCCGGTCGCCTTTTCCCTCTTCGAGGCTCACACTTTGCGTCGTTTCGGCTTTCCTCGTGTGCAAGCAGGTACGCTCGTGGAGGATGTCTTGCGTCCAATTCTTTCCGTTGTCGATGCGGCACCGTGCGACACCTCCGTCTCGCCGCAGAAGGGAGAAAGAAAAACCGTCTTTGCTTTCGTGATCACTCACACGCTCCTCGCTTTGTGTGCACGGAGAAAAGAGCGCAGGCGATGAGCGGTACCAGAGAGCAAAACATGACGAGAATACAACGAGAATAAAAAGGCGCAAAGAAAACAAAAAGTGCAAAGGAAAACGAAAAGACAGTTCAGCAACGAAACTACGGGGTGCATAGGGAGCGGGGGAAAAAAAAAAAAGAGGAGAGGAGAGGAGAGGAGAGGAGCGCAAAACAAAACGTAGAAAGACAGCAGAAAAGGAAAAAAAAAAACGACTTCACGTGAGAAACGGAGTGGAAGACTGCCTCGTCATCCAGATGACAACACGTTCTCTCCTCTGCGTTCTGTACGGCCTCTTCCACACACACACACACAAGAAAGCGGACTGGCGCACATCGGCCACGCAGAAAGGAACCGCCTCTGCGTATCTGCGCGCATCGCGTGCGTGTGTTTTTCCCTGTGATGACTCACCCGTGCGGATTCCAATTGTGGACGATCAGGAGCGAGCTGCGAGGCGAGGAGGCCGCAAGAGCTACAGAGAGGGAGGGATAATGACGTCCGAAAAGGAAAAAAAAAGGATCACCTTTCCATTGTTTGAGTTTCGTTTCTCAACGGCCATGATTGGCATTCTGGTACGGTCGGGGTCCCGCGAAGGTTCTTTTTTTTTTTTTTTTGCCGCTTTCCTTGCCTCGTCATGTCCTCACGTACGTCCATGTGGCGTTTCGTTTTTCTTTTTGTGGTATTTCAGAGGCCACGTATCCCATCCGGAGAGTGAGGATGAGAAGAGAGAGAGAGCTCGTTCATTCTTTTAGCGGCTCACGCTAAAAGGGTTGATCGCGGGCCACGGCACGATGAAGTTCAGCACCCAGGCCAGTGTGCACGCAATCCATGCGATGATGGGCAGCACCACGCCTTCCGCGAGGCCGTAGCCCTCAAACTTGAGGTAGCCGTTGTGAATGCCACTGGGAATACCGGGGTACGCCGCGTACAGGCTGCCGTCAACAGGCTCTTCGCACAGCTTGCGGTACTTGATGGCCACCGCGGTCACCCACGATATGAGGAGGAAGACGGAGGAGATGATGGCCATGACGCAAGCAAGGATACGGAGCAGGCGGCGCTGGAAAGCGAGAACGCCGAGAACGGCGGTGAGGAACAGAGTGATGCTCGTCAGGATCAGGAACGATACGGACGCCTTCATGCGCTTGTTCAGCGCAGAGCAGCGGTAGTGAGCGCGGCCGTAGATGAGATTGACGCCATCCGCTAGGATGACCTCCGTGTGCCAGTACGTGACGCGTACAACACGCACGGTGTCGTCGTTGAACCTGCGCTTCCACACCGTCGTCACGTTGCCGATAACAGTGAGGAGAAGCGCTACCGCGATGAGCACGAGGAACCACGAGTCCATCACGCGCACCTGCTTGAGCGCAGGGCCGACGTTCAGGCGCGTGGCGAAGATGAGGACAATCACGGCGAACATTTGCAGCACCCAGCCCACACAAGAAAGGGCGAAACCAGCGTCCAGGCGAGCCACGGTAGAGAAGCGGGGCTTGTCACAGCGGCTGAGATGGAAGTTGCTGATGGACATGGCGTTGCCAGTCAGAGCCCACGCGAAACCGAGGAAGCCGAACAAGATCACCCAGCCGTAGTTGCTGCGTCCGCCGATCTTGAGGAGGCCCGCAATGAGGGAGAAGAGCACAAACAGTGTCGCCATCACCGTCGAGGCGGCGATGGTTTGGAAGAACTGCTTCTCCTGAGGGCAGTCACGCAGGGCACGTAGAGAGACCTGGGGCAGGTTGGCCTCACCCTTCTTCTGGACGTACAGGGTGAACCAGCGACCCTTGTAGTTCACGCCGTTGACGGTCACATCCTTACCCTTGTACCAGGCGATGGGGCAGGATGCCACTAGCAGGAACACGAAGCTGAGGGAAGCCAGCACGAGGTAGATGATGAGGCCCATATGAAGGCTACCCGTGGGTTTCGGGTTGACAATGGCAGGCAGGTCTTCAGGGTAATACTTGTAGCCGCGAGGAACCAGATACGTCGTCTCAGTGCGCAGCAACTCCTGGGCCGACTCACTGAGCTGAGCCTCGTCAATCTTCTTCGGCTTCGGCACGTAGCTGACCCCGGAGAAGAAACCGCTGAACCAGACGCTTTCGGCATGACTCTTGCGCTGTTGGTAGCGCTCACTGGGTGTCTGAGAGCCGTGCTCGTCATCATCATCGTGACTGTCGCGGTGCTCGGTGTTGTCAGACGGTGTGAGTGGCTCGCTCTCCTGATCACCATCGAAGTGACGATAGTCGTTATCGCTGCCCTTGGACATGGTAAGGTGCGGCACGGAATCGAGGGAGGTGCGATCGAGTGTGTCTGTGCAAAAGCGATAGAAGCACTTCCTGGGGCAAAGGTCTGATTACGCGCGTGTCAACCTAACAATACCGCACGGCAGGGGCACAAGAAAGGGGGTGGGGGCAGAGGGTGTTCCCGAAAGTTAAAAGGAAAGGGGGGGGGAGAAAAAAAAGAGGGAATAAGCTATCCTACACGAGTGCAGAAAGGGAAGGACAACAGAAACGAGTGAGAAGTGGATGAGAGGAGAATAGAATCTGGAAGGAAAAGAGTGGGTACCCAACAGCAGCCGCGCACAAGCTGAGCGAATAGAGAACAGCCCCTATAAGGTGCCGTCCTGCGAACCGCAATGTACACAAAAGTAACCGGCGGCGGAGTACAGGATGCGATACAGAGTGAAGAAGGGGAACGAATGTATCGAGGACACATTTTGTGGACGAAACAACAGGGAATGAAGTTTCTCTTCTTTTCATTGATTCTTTTTTTTTTTTTTAATCGTTGTTGTTTTCCGTTGTCAAATGCGTGGATGCGTGTGTGTGGGTACGCATCCGTCGCGTGGGCGCCGCAGCCACAGAGAGAGATATCATCGGCAGACAAAGGCGTGCGTGTACCTCTCAGAAACGAGCGAGGCAGGAAAGCCAGTCGCAGCCGACGAGGTTGACCGACGGCACGCACACGCTGCCATTAGCAGCACGGACAGCATGCGCGCCGGCCGAATCCACTTCCCGTCTGATAGCGCACAGGCTTCACGCAGCGGCGCACCATGTAGAAGACGAGAGCGAGCGCCTGTAAAATGAAGGCTGTGAGGACCAGTGGAAACGCCGGGCCGTAGCGAAACCCGATTTTCTTCAACGACGTGCTTTCGCACCGGCGGTTCGTCAGCATCGCGGAGGACGTTATCGTGGCGATGAAGAGGAAAACGAGCTGGAGAAGGGCCAGCACCGGCACCAGGTGTTTGCACATGACCGCACAGCCACACGTCAGAAAGATGGCGAAGAAAAAGGCGACGGCCCCACAGAGGCATGCAAGCACAGCGTTCGCCACGAAGCCGCGGCTGCTATCATGGAAGCCGCCACAAAAGACATCATCGAGATTGACGTCCTCGCATTGAGACGACGACCCGCTCATGACTGACGACTGACTGTTTCGAGGAAAGATGCAACCGCGAATGCGCGTGCCGTACACCTCCATCCTCAGTTCGGCATCCTTGTACGTGACGATGGGTGCAAGAAGCGCGATGATTGAAAAGAGCACTCCAACAAAAATGGTGAACGTCAACATCAAATTTTCCAGACGGTTCCGCTCCAGCTTGACTGGATTGAGTGGTGTGGGCATGTACTCAAACTCAAATGAGTTGCCGTCAACACCTCCTGCGCCATCACTTCTGTTCAGGTATGCGTTGGTGTCTGCAACGATCGGAGGGGAGTGATTGCCGCCAGTGCGCTTGTGTGGCTGTGAGCCTGCCGGTTCCAACGCTTGATCCAGATCTGTGAAGTTCATCGCAAAAAAAAAAAAAAGAGGAGAAGACGGAGAAGACGGAGAGACTAAAGACACGCACTTGAATGGATGACGAATAGGGTTGGGCGGTCAATGAGGAGTACGGCTACTTCAGGAACTGTCTGCTTGAGATGCGCGCACCACCAATCAACCGCGGGAATGCAATGCGTGTCGGAAGAGAAAAGCAAAGAAAGAAAAAAAGGCAAGAGTGGAGACAGACGTAGTCGAATGCGTTCTCCTGAAGGTGGAAACAAGCAAAGATGAGGAGAAGTGTAAAAGTGAAGTTTGTGAGCAGGAGCGTGTGTGTGTGTGTGAGGAAAAGGAAGCGGAAGCGAATGAAAGGTGCGTCAGACGTACTGTACGCGATCGTCACACCATCGTTCTGTCCTTGGGGAAGGATAGGATCGTGTGTGTGTGTGTGTGGTCCACAAGCGCGAGTCTGTGTCGGGTGCGGGGCTTGTGATGCTCTAATGGTGCGCATCGTCCCTGCCGTGCGGAAGACAGGCAAGGAGAGAGAGAGCGATGCTGACACAGCACGCGGGCGCACAAGGCGTCTCATCGCGCGCGACCCAGGAGGGATCTCGTGTGGCTACACTGCGCGGGTCTCTCCGTTTTTCTCGTCTCTCCCTCTCTCTCTCTCTCGAAGAAACGCGGGCTACGGGTTCGCTGCGAGTCTCAGCGGTGCCTGCTGAGCCTCTGTATCGCAGCGGGCCTACGTCGGCGTACTACCTGTCGCTTTGCACGTGGCGCTGGTGTGCGAGTCGTGTCCTACTCTTATGTTTTTTCCAAATTAATTCTAAAGGGATCTTCACTACGGTGCACGCGTGACGAGAGGAGAAAAAACAGTATGTACATGCTCCGACAAGATACACTTTTCATTGACCTGGACGTCTTCATGAGTCTCGCACACAAAGGCAACGCAGCCGAAAAGACGCATTCGCAATCGATCACACAGATGAGGCGTGCAATCGTCTGGACGAGAGGGTTAAAAGGAAGGACGGCGCCAAGTCGCGCGAAACACACGGAGACAACAGACAAAAAAAAAATGACAGCGCGCACAGGCACGAGATTCACGGAGAAAGAAAAAGCGGCAGGACACGAACGGACGAGAGAAAGAGAACACACAGAGAAGGTCTGCGGTCAGGATGGTGTGACGTGCTCAGAGAGAAACGTACGCACCGCTACGTCGAGCACTCTCTTTTGCGACTCTGTTGTGTTTCCTGTGCGGCTCTTCTCGGAAGGTGCCGCGTGCCAGTAGGCGCATTCGCTTTTGCTTGCACTTGTGACCTCGTCGCCTTCGCTCGACACCTCCTCTTCGCAGCGACAGAGAAAGAGAGCCGCGACAGATTCACACCCTCACAGGGGCTCTGGTTGCAATGCCGACACGTCCCAAATCATAACGGCGCCTTCATCGCCGACCGACACAATCTTGCGGCCATCCGGCGAGACGCGAACCTTTGTGATGCTGCAGCTGTGCGCCAGACCCACAGCAATGCAATCGCCACGGTCATAATCCCAGACCTTGAGGATGCGATCGTTGCCGCCAGTCGCGAACAGGGTACCGTTGGGAGCGATGCAGAGCGCGTTGAGCTCGCCCGTCTTGCTGCCTGCGAACTCGCGAATAGCGTGGCACTCGACAGAGTCCCAGTAGGTAATACTCTTGTCGCTGCCACATGTTAGCAACTGGCTTTCGTCAATGTAGTACTCGATGGCGCGGAAGTAGGTCTGAGAGTACATAATGTTGCGCCGAATGTGGCGGGTGAGATCCCAGACGATGCAGCTGCCATCGTCGGAGGCTGTCACACACTCGGTGCCATCGTGCGATACCACCATCGCATTCACAACCGACTTGTGCTCCTTCATCGACGCCTCCAAGGCGCACGTTGCGCCGTCCAATCGCCACGCCCGCACGAGGCCATCTGAGCCGCCAGAGAAGATGAAGCTGCCGGTCGAGTCCGTGGTCACGGCGGTGACGCCCACCTTGCTGCCGACCTTGCGCGCCTTGGTGCCAGTCTCGGGCTTGTGCGCGTCATTGACGGAGAACACGAGCTTCCCGGATTGCGGACCGAAGCCGCGGAGCCGGCCATCGTTCCAACCAGAGATGATCATGCTACCGTCTGGCGTGAAGCACAGGCAGTTGCACGTCCGATCGGGAATCTCAATCCGAAGAAGCTCCGTGCAGTTGGTCGCATTCCACACGCGAATATCAGAGCCGCTACACGTCGCGAACACCGCACTGAAGCCACGGGGAAACACCACGTCATTCACGGTGTCGCTGTGGCACGTGAGACGCAGCTCAGTTTGGAAGTTGGAGCCGTTGATAAAGTACATGTTGCTCTTCATGGTCCCCACGAAGTAGTGGGGGCCGACCAACGCCAAGCCCGTGACGCCACCACGCACCGCCGTCTCACGCTGCACGGTAAGGTTGATCTTCGAGAGAAGCTGCACCTCACCTGCACCGCTGCCGACGAGGACATCGCCAGTGCGGTTCAGCACCGTGGAGAGAATGCCGCCCGACAGCTTCTTCTGCGGGCCCTGCATCTTGTAGACGTTGGCGTTCTCCAGCAGAACGCAAATGACGTCACCAGATGTGGTGCCGCAGTACGCGTACTTGTCGGTCATCTCAATCGCGATCGTGCTGACGCTGCGTCGCATGTTGCCCATGTTCACGTCGGTGGGGTTCATCTTGCGACTCTCAAGATCGACCGTCCACACACGCAGGGAGCCCTCACCGCCGGTCATGAGCTTCTCGCTGTTTTGGTTGAAGAAGGCCACCTTCTTAGTCTCGGTGTGGTGGGCAGGGGCGCCGCACAGCGGGCGACCTGTGTCGACGTCCCAGAGGACGACGGTGTTGTCGTCAGGGCCACCTACCGAGGCGAGGAAGCGTTCGTCAGGGGAGAAGGCGAGAGACTGCACCTTCACCTTGTGAAGCAGCATGCGGTGAAGGAGGCGGCGCTCCTCAAAGTCGAAGATGCACACATCCGCTTGGAAGCCGGGGTGGGTCACCTGGCCGGAGGCGACGTAGCGGCCAGACGAGCTCACCGCGAGGCAGCTGATCTTGTCGTTGTGACCATACAGAAAGTCAGAAGCCTTGGGATTGCCAATCTCACGAATGGCGATGCAGGCACCGAGCGGGTACAGCAAGTGCACGCCATCCGGGTGCGCGACGAGTCCCTCAAGCACGTTGCCGCTGAAGCCGAGGGTGGACTCCAAAGAGAGCCGAATAAGGCCGTCGTACTCGGACATTGGGAGAGAGGGGGAAAAAAAAGCGTGAACAGACAGAGACGTGCACCTGTTACGTTGCACTTGTGGCTGTTAACGCGT
The DNA here is from genome assembly GCA_030849045.1 of Wallacemonas rigidus. Classification (NCBI taxonomy): domain Eukaryota; phylum Euglenozoa; class Kinetoplastea; order Trypanosomatida; family Trypanosomatidae; genus Wallacemonas; species Wallacemonas rigidus. The sequence goes on from JASAOL010000507.1 coordinate 34,199, forward strand.
TTAGGGTGGCGCTCTCGGTGGATTGCTGGGCGTATAGGCGTGTATGTACGTTGCCGGAACGAACGCGGAGAAAATGGCAGACGGGTAAGAGAGGGGAGGGGTGGAGAAGGCACCTCTAGAGAGACTGGGATGGAAAAGCGTACGGGTAAAGAAAACGATCCGTCTGACACCCGTTGACACTAGGCTTCAAAGAAGAAGACCAGAGAAATTCCGAGGAGACAAGAAAAAAGAAACGAACGATAGCAGGCGGTCAAATGTCAGATGAGAGAGATGGTGAGGACAAAGTGAGGGTGTCGAACGCATTCAGATATAGCTTCACTGCTGGCCGAGGTGGGGGGGGGGGGGAGGGGGCTACACAGAAATGAGCACGTTGCCGCACGCGTGCTCCAGCCTTTCACGTTCAAAGCCGAGTAGATTCCAGTTGGTTCCAACGACGTGAGTTGGGTCAAGTTGTACAACTGACGCGCCGCCGCTCTCATCCGCGGCCGCGTGGGAGTGAGAGTAGGGATAAGAATACGATACAAGGTGGTTTCTGTGTGCAACCCGCCTTCCCAGCACACTTCATCAGCGAGTCGTCTCACATCATGTTGTGTATTTCTTCGTTATGTTTTATAGGGCTGTCTTGTTCGGCTCATATCAGTACTGCAACGACGCCGTTTTATTCGCTGCCTTCTTGTGTGTGTGCGTGTGTGTATGTGTATGTGTGTATCTCGTGCAGAGAGTAGCTAGCGTGCACTTGGGCTGCGGGCATAAAAGAGCGGTTCATCGGTGCGAAGCACCCTAGTCGTTCTTCTCGTTGCTTTTGCTACTCGTGTGAGTACCTCTGCGATGATGGCCAGCTGACCTCTTCTCATTAACCTCCAGAAACGCCTCTTGTTCTTCCTTTGAGAAGTGGATAGGTACTGGACCAAAAGCATCGGTCAGCGTGTTCGTGACGCTGAAGTTTTCCTGCACCTCCTCCCAGTTGTTGACGACATAGTCGCGGGACGGCTCGTCGAGCGAGTTCATGAACTGCATGCCACACAGCGTCGACAAGTTCTCCACGGTATCCTCTAAAAACACGTGGGAGAGGTCGTGCGTGTAAGCACGCGTGTCCTGCTCTGCCGGCGACGTCTCATCGCCTGCTGCGGTCGCGGCGTTCGGCGTGGTCGTGGCCCGGGCGGTAGCGGTCGGGTCATCAACGAGGCGCTGACGCAGCTCATTGCACTCCGCACAGAGGAAGAAGGTGGCGCCTTGTGTGACGTCGCACGTTTGGCAAATGAATGCGGGCTGCTGCTTGACGGACGACCCGCAGTGGTCGCACGCGTTGTGCAGCTGCATTGCCATCTCCGTCGCGTCTTCGGTCGCACGCGGCGCAAACGTGTGAAACGCGTCTCGGCACGCATCACAGGCGCACGTGGCGTCCTCGTAGAACACGTTGACGGGGAAAATGGCGCCGTGGTACGGAGCGACGTGTGGTCCGACCGCGGCAGATGCGGGCGTTGCGCATGGCACGACAGGTCGTACGGTGCTCTGCTTCGCGGGGAGTTGGCCGTGCCAGCACTTTTTAGGGTCTTCGCTCAGAATCCACGGGTGTTCATCCAGGCAGGTAGAGCAAATGAAGCCGGTAAAGACGTCGTTGTTCATCAGTTCGATCGCCACGTCATTGGGGATCGGTGCGTAGGTGCTGGGATCATCCACGTCGGCATCGGGCACGGACTCCGATATCACGCACAGGCCGCGGCAGCCGCAGCTGAAGTTGACGCCAGCAGGTGCCCCGTTGTCGGTTCCGTCGTCCCGGGAAGGGCAGATGAACTCGTCGTTGACTTGGTGATCCTTGTGGCAGCGGTAGCGGCATGAGGTGCAGACGTACGTTTTGCACGTGTCGCACCAAAACGCAAGCGTGTCGCCTTGAATGACGTCACCATAGCACGGCATTCGCCTGTAAGAGTCGCTGTTGAGGCGAGTGAGGTGCGTGCTCCAGTAACATGTCGTACACAACATACACACCACACCACCACAATCCGGACTATCGGTAGGGTGGTCGTCGCGGCAGTAGCACCAATGGAGCGGGTCGCGCGGGTAGCGATTCAGCGCGTTGCAAGGCAGGACGGAGCTCTCCATTGGTCGCATGGTGGCGCTGTCAAGCACGAACTGGCATCGTTGGAAAGGATCCTGTTGCTGTGCCACTGAGGGACCACCAACGGCCGCTGACGCCGACGCGGCTTCTGTGGTGGTGTCCGGCGCAGTCGTTGCGTCGCCACGAACGGGGTCGTGTGAGGGGGCACGGACCGCGGGAGCAGACGCAGAGGACGCCGTGGTGGTGTTCACCGCGTCGACGCCGGGATCCTCCACAGCGCGCTTCTTGAGCTCCGGGGCCACGCCCGCATCACCGTTCGTTTTTCCAGTAGACACAGCTGACTCATCGTGTTTGCCTTCTGCGACAGCGCGGGAGGCGGGTGGGAGCGACGGGAAGACCTCGAGAGGCGATTGGATCGCCTGCTGCTCGTTGGCGGGCGGCTGCTGTAGACCAAAAGGGCTAGGACCAGACGCTGGCGCGATCCGAATGCCACTCATGGGCGAGCCGCCCGCAGCGGCTGTGCGCTTCGGTGTCAGGGGGCTGGACGAGCGCGATCGCTTCCGGCCGCGGTGCGACCGTTCGCTTGCAGAAGCCGGCGGGGCTGACGTAGCCGAGGGCGACGCGGCCAGCTGTGGGGGGTGCGCTGGCAAGGGCAAAACGGCGGCGTTGCGGCCGTCTTTCGGCACGCCTCCACTTCGGTTCATGCGGGACTCGACGTCAGCGGTGCGCAACGCGGTGGTCTGGCCCACCTCCGCGCGCGTCGGCGTTACAGCCGTCGTCACACCACCTGAGTCGGTGGTGGACTCAATGTCACGCCGCACGTTCGGCACCAGCCAGCATTTGCACGTGCAGCAGTCGCACCGCATGTAGTAGCGCACACCCCACTCCTCCACCTCATGGTCGTGGTGACACACCTCTGAGCAGGCCAGGCACATGGCGTGGTCAGGCAGTGCACGCTTCTCATTTACGCAGGTGCGGCAGACGTAGGCGGTTTGACGCAGGTATCCCTTACTGTAACTGCAGCGGAACCACATCTCATCGCGCTCAAGCGTCGTCGACACCAGTCGCGCCATTTCCGACGTTGCCTTGACATCAATCAGTGCACCTGTTTCCTGCGCATTGCCAATGAGCAGGGCATCGACTTGAATATGCTGTGGTGCGGAGCCAACGTGTGAGGTGATCTTTGTCAACAGCGTCGCGTTAAATAGTTCTGACAGCGTGGTGGAGCCCGGCGCATCCTTCGCGAACCGCTTCTCCACTGGCCGCTGCAAAAAGAGTCGCTGCTTGGCGACGGGTACTTTTGACTGTGCCTCAAGATCAGCCTTAAGAGTGTCGACGTTCGCTGAAAGCGGGACCGTGACCTTGTACACATCCTTCCCATGCTTAACAACAAAGTCAGCAAAACAGTTCGACAAGTTCTCGCTGGACATCTTCCTTCCTTGTTGTTTGAGAGAGAGAGAAAAAAAAAACAAATAAGATATGAGTGTGCCTGGGTGTGCTTGCTTTCGTGTATCGTGTGAGGCTGCAGACACAAGTGCTGCACCTATTCGTACTGTCCCTGTTCGGGTGTCGCTCTTGTATGTAAAGACAGCAAAAATGAGAGAGCGAGAAGGTCGCGCGTGAGACAGAGAAAAATGTGGAGGGAGCGGAAGGCCTCGTGAGAACAAAACGTGGTACCGATCTGAGCGTGTGTGCGTTCTGATAAGCGGAGAGACGAGAGGTGGCGGGTCAGCACTGTGGGGTGCACACGCGCCGAGAGGGAGAGTTCGCGACAGAGAGTCTTCCATTCCTGGTGTGTGACTGCATCTAGCCAGTGAGAAAAGAGAAGCCACTTGTGGTCGGTGGTCATATCACCCATGTGCGCACCTAGACGCGCATCAAGTTGCGTAGATGAGTCATACATCGCACACACACACACATGCACATCCACGCAAAGAAAAAGAAAAGTGAGTAGCCGTTTCGGTACAAGCTAGCGGTTCAGAAAGAGAGAGTCTTGACGATCGCGATCGAGACCGATATGCGTGCGCACTATAGGAGACGAGGCCGACAGAGGCCCGTACGCAAGTGTGCGCAGATGGCCATGGAGGGTACGGATTCAGAGCGAAGAGGAGGCTGACATCCGCTTCGGGGAGCCGTGTACACATTCCGCAGCGCGCTCAGGGAGGCGTGCCAACGCTTCTATCACTTGTTGAACAATGGCCTCGACGCTCAGCATAGGATCTACGACGACACCGTGCTCCTCCGAGGGGTCCAGTGGATTGAAAATGGCAATCTGCGACGCGAGGAGGGAAGAAGGCATGAAGTGTCCTTTCCGAGCGAGCAGACGCTTCTCAATGACAGCCTGATCGGCGGCGATTTGAACGAAAAATACGGGTAGGGGTGGCGCTCCGCGGAGCGCATCACGGTACTGGCGCTTTAACGCCGAGCACGAGAGCACCACCGACTGCCCGCTCTGTAGGCGACGCGCGATGGCACGGTTGTGCAGTTCCACAAGCCACGGCTGTCTGTCGTCATCGTCGAGGGGTATGCCTTTGTGCATCTTCGCTTTGTTCGCTTCGGAGTGGTAGTCATCGCCTTCCTCAAAGGCACATCCGAGTTTCGCTGCCAGCGCTTTGGCGATTGTCGACTTGCCGCAGCCCGAAACGCCGCACACGACGACGCAAATCGGTGGCGGGGACACGGCGATCATCGAAGCAGTCCTTCAAAAAAAAAAAAATCCGGGCGCGGACGCGACGTTCTCATGAAAGCAACGCGCGAGCTTTAGAGGTGAAGAGGCGTTGGTGACAGAGCACGTTAGGAAGTGCGGAAACGTCGCGTCGAAGAACAAATGAAAGAGATGACGCCGTCGCAGAGGAAGAAGAGGACGAGAGAGAGAGTCAGGTGCGCAGGAGCAAACAATGAGATCGGCCCAAGTAGAAGACACCGGCGGTATGAAACGTGTGGGTACGAGCGGCAGACGGTTGCCACGCGCACGCAAAGAGACGCGCTCCAGTTGGCGAGGTGCTCTTCTCTCAGGCACCGCGGTGTGGCGGCGAGTGGCCACCTTCAGCAGTGTGCTCATATGTGTACACCAAGCGCACTCACTCGCGGTCGCCATGGTACGACACCTCTGGCCTCTGCGCAGAACAAAAGATGATTTTTGAGTTCAGGAAACAGCATATGTCAGACACGTAAAAAAAAGTCACACCTCGGAAAGAGCAGCGGACGAGGTTAGCGACAGATTGTCCAGCATCGCTGCTGCTGCGTAGGAGAGAAAAACCGACGTGCGAGGAAGAACGGCCGAAAAGGGGGGGGAGGGAAATGAGGTTGGTCCAGGCTTAAGAAGCGCTGGCATATACATGCTTGGCACGCCCAACGGGTTCCGGCAACCGTTCACAAATCCTGTAAAAGTGGGAGATGAGAGAGCAGCAGGGCCAGGCAGTGTACACAAAGAAAATAAAAGTGGCAAGGGGGAATGAGGGGGGGGGGGGCTAAGCCTAAAGGCCCGCTATGGTTGGTCACCACAACCATTAGACGTGGAGTAGCGTCGCCAATCCACAATACCGCAGCAAGTTGAACAGGTCCGATGGCACATAAAGCGGCGGTGGGTTCTGCTCTAACAACACGCGCGCACACTCCTCTTGCAAAGCAGCCAGGAGGAGCGAGAGAGTCTCCTCCTTCGCGTCTCCTGCGCTTCTCTTCTCGTAAGGTGCCGTATCTGAGACCGAGGCCGAGGGGGGCGCTGACGCCTTCTTAGCCAGCTTCGCCTCGATGCGAATTATCTCGCGGCACACCTGCGCAAGCTCGGGTGCGTAGGTCGTTTTCTCGGCCGCGCGGAGCTTTTCCACGTCGCGCTCCACATCGGCCCTTCGGCCCTCGAAGACGCACGCGCCAGGACTGCTGAACAGATCTGTGGTCCGTCGCACAACTGCGATTACGTTCGGCGCGAGGGGATCAAAGAGTGTACCTCGCACCACGCGCACAAAGGTTGGCAGCGCAGACACGTAGCGGGCGCCAGGTCCACACAAAGCGCCGTCATCCTGAGCGGCAAGGAACACAACGAAACTGGTGTGCTCGTCGGCTGAATCAGGCCTCAGTGGCATAGACACCTGCGGTGACACCGTGAGGGGACGGGGCACTGACAGACTCGAAAGCACGCGAGGACCGCTTGTGTAGAGAACCGGCACGGGTGGCCACGGCAACGCTTGCAGCAGCGGCAGCGACGCCGACAGCAACGGCAGGCCCGGTTCCGGAATGGCAGCGGCCACAGCGGCGAGATAGAAGAGCAGAGTGACTTGGTCATAGCCGACGAGGTGTGTCACACGAGGGACGTCTCCGAGGACGCGCGGGTTCAACTCAATCAAGACAGGCTGCCCATGTCGTGGACTGTCTGGTCGGGCATCGACACGCACTTCGCAGTGCGACGCACCGTTGCGCATACCGAGCGCGTTGAGGCACTTTAGTGTGTAGTCAACGGCACGGCGGACCTCGCAGTCGGCCGGCAGCAACGCCAGGTTGCTCACGAACTCCTGGCGATCGTACAAGATCGTCGTGGTGTCCACCTCCTTTGGAAGCGGCGCGTTCGGGTCGAGCGTGTGCTTCTCCTCCATGCGCTTGACATCTGAGAAGCGCATGCGATGACTGTGCACGGGCATCGGGTACTTGAAGCTGCGCCAGACGTCCGTAACGACAGAGATGCCGTTGTAGGTGACCGTGTTCACGACATACTCGGGGCCGGCAATGTACTCTTCAACAGTCATGTGCGCCGCGTCCGTGCTCTGTGTCGTGCGCACGCCCTTGGCGATACCAAACGCCGTCGTAAGTTCCGAAGCCGTGTGGCAGACCGTCACAAACTCAGAGCCTGCGCCACTCACCGGTTTGACTACAACGGGGAACTGAATGCCGCTCGCCACGCGGAGGACTTCGGCTTCCATGGCTGTGCGCGCGTGGACACTCCGCAGATAGTTGAGGCCGTGCGCCTTGAGCACTTGCTGAGCATTCCACTTGTTCTGGCGACTGGGCACGGATGTGATCGGACTGTTGGCCAACAGCAGCCGCCGTCTTTGTGGCCCTCGTGGCGCGATAGGCTCATAGGTGGGCAACACAGCCGGTACCCTTGCACGGGAACCTGTGCTGTGGCTCATCTGTTTGTCGAGGACGTCAGCAGGGACGCCACACTGGCGTGCGGTAACATAGTCGATGAGAGGGAGGATGCCATCCATGAAGGAAATGAACGCCACCGGGTCGTAAAGCTCTTCTTTGAGAATGAGCTCGATGTACTGTTCCTCCAGTGTCAACTTGTCCGTGTGCGAGTCGGTCTTAAGAATCAAGAGTCCAATCTGGCGCGCGGGGTCCTCGTTGAGCTTTCGCATCACGTCAGACCACGTGAGCTTCAGCGGTGCGCACGCCATCTCGTGTGCGTACTGAGGTGAAAAAAAAGGAAAAGACGTTTCGGTGACTGGGTAGAAGCCTTCAGCCACACGCTGGGTGTACTGCTTCTGTCCACTAAAGATATCAACTCCGACGAGGCAAGGGCCGTTTCGCTTGATCTTGATCTCCTTCTCACACGCCTCTATGTCTTTCTTTTCGAATGTGAAGTGGCGATTTATCGTTAGTAGAGCACTCTGCGTCCCACAGTGGAACCTGCGATCCAAGTCCTTCGCCACCTCAAAGGGCATCGCGTTTTGGAGCTCCTCAGGCGAAAGGTCAGCCGCCATTTTCAAACTCGGCCCTGATTGTCTCCACACGCGGACGATACAGATATAATAGCGAGCTGTGTTCTTGAGTGTATGAGAACAAGAAGTGCGCAGGGACAGGAGAGGGGAAAGGTGAGAATGACTGCGGGAGGACGATGGCAGCAATGGCCGCGCACGCGAATGAGAAGGAGGATGCGTGGAAATGGAGTGAGAGGAGTCTTGATCTGACTGAAACGCAGTCCTCTCACGATCCTCACCACTCAAACAGCCAACTGCGGGAGTCGGCCAAGATGACAGTCGTACACATTTCTACTGGAGGCACCACTTCGCCCAATAGACGCGAAAGACGATCGACGATGTCATGATAATAGTTTATTTGTTCTTTTGTTGTTGTTTTCCCCACGGTGTTGGTCTGACATGTTTTTTTTTTCTTTTTCTTTTTTTAGGACGCTTGCGCTTTCCTCGCCACCAGTGTACCTACGTTAGCGGAGTCAGTTGATACTGTATCAGTCCTTTGAGGTTGTTGTTTTCATGACTACTGTTCAGTATCTTTAGTGGAGAAGCTTTTCTGCACAGAAGAGTGCTATTGTTTTCTTTTTCTTCTTTTCCCGCTTCCTTAGTGACTCTTAGAAGGATTCATTTCATACCTGCTTTTGTGGTTCAGCGCGCGATCGTGGGGGCACCTTACTTTGTTCGTTTGTTTGTTTGTTTTGCCTTTTTTTCCCCCATGGCTTAGTGCGTCGCGTTGAGCTGTCTTGACACAATGGCCCCGTTCGCGTACTCGGTGGGACCGTGGACACGACTGGACGCACGCGCGTCAAAGAGCACTTATCCTTTCGCGTGTCTATTTTTGAATTGGGGACACACACATACAAAAAAAAAAAACGTTAAAAATCTTTGGAAAAAACATAGTTACAGAAAAAAAATGTTACGCTCATGCTCATTGGAAGACAAATGAAAGAGAGAAGATGAATAAAGAAGACTCTGGAAATCAAAACGAAGGTCATTGTTAAGGGGGGGTCAAATCAACAAAAAGAAAAGCAAGAATGGAAACAAAAAGAAGAATCTCCTCTTCCGAGCCAAGGTCGTGTACTAGTAAGGTGTAGCTCGAGAACAGCCCGCGCACACAATTCACAGGTGACGCAGGAACAGCCGCAGATGCACACGATGAGAACAAAAACACGAAAAAGAAAACATCACTTTTTGATTCACGTGGCGAAAAACAAGTACTGGAGAACAAGGGGGAAAAGGGTTAAAAGAAAGGAGAACGGAAAAAGAAAGTGACGCATGGGCATCCTGAGCCGCGCCCACACAGTCGCGCTGTGCGACACAACGCCGCGGGCAGGCTTGTTCTTGACTTTGGAAGCACACGTACTTTATGTGGTGTTCCCTGTCAGCACATGACACAGGAGTATTTCACCGTATTTGTCTTTCTGGAACAGGGTCGGCTCGCACACAAGTGCCAGTCAACAGCGTGCCGCCGCGTTCCAGGTAAAGGAAAGGAAGAAGAAGAAAAAGAAAACGAAGAGGAGAGACACGGACGGCCCCGCAGTGAAGCTGTTTGATTGCACTGAGAGGCACCGAGAAAAAGGAGAGAGAAAAATAATCGGAACCGACGTTTTAAAGGACATGGATAACGAAAAGAGTGGGAAAGGGTGTTCTGTCACTCTTCTTAAGGGAGGGGAAGGATAGGGAAGGGTAAAGACAGGAAACACGCGCAGCCACTTTAACAGAACGCACCAACTCTTAGAGGATTGTAAATGAGTAAATCAATTCGCGAAACTCACACAGACTCTCTAGAAAAGAATGAAAAGAATGAAAAGGGGAAAGGGGGAAAGGAAATTAATAATTATGAAAAAGAGAGGGGCGGTGGGCGAAGGCAAAGGCGCCGCAACCTGCAGGATGCCTCCAGTCGTGACGTGTGAAGTGGAAGAAGGAAGAGCGGTAGTGAGTGCAGGAGGGCACAGGGCACGGCAAGACGATTGGCTGTCAGCCGCTCCTCTCTCAAGCACACACACACACACACACCTCCCCATCTTCCCACTTGACACACTGTCACATTGAACGCCAGCGCGCGGCGCACTCACCATGCTCGCCCCGGATGTATCACGAGCACCGCGCACCGATTACAGCCACTTACCAATGACAGTCATGCAGGTAGTGCCGATGGCGAGGCAGAGCACCATGCCGAAGATGCGCAGGGCACGGTACTTGGAGCCACGCGCGCAGACACGGCGCACGTCCATTGGGAAATCAACAAGCAGCATGCCAAACGCGAGGTACAGCATGATGCCTCCGCAGATCGCGTCGAAGATGCCGCACACCATCGCGTACGTCGAGGACGCCAGTGCGCTCCGGTTGTTCGAGATCGCACCCGTGGCTGCCGCGATGCCAATCGGCGCAGAGAAGCTGAAGACAACGAGCATCACCATCTCGATCGACGCGTGGAACGAAGCGTCCACCAGACGCGCCCCGACAGCCACGCCCTCGAAGAACTGATGAAAGGCGAGGGCAACCAGCAGAGGCTTCAGGTCGTCATTTCCCGTCACGCCCACTGTCACGCCGACCAACACACTGTGTAGCGTCACACCAAACTCCATGCACACGGCCGCCACCACGCGCTGCACGGGCGACCGCTCCGTTGTGTCGTCAGCGGAGGACACGTAGCCGCCGTGGTGGTGCCCGTAGTGCTCGTCGCAGCACGGCTCCGCTGTGCCGGACGCACGCGCAGCCTGTGCGTTGTCCTTGATGCGCACTGCGTCATCCATGTCTTGACGGTCGTCACTGGCCACATCGGACGACGCCTCCAGTGCATTTTCATCGGGATGCGCGCGGGTGGCCATGCCAGACACGTACAGCGTCGTGAACTCGGCGATGAGAAGGTCAATAATGTGCATCACCACCGCCGACACAGTCGCCAGCAGGAAGCTCCAGCCGTGGAACTTCGTTGTGAAAGAGGCGGGAATGCACTCCGCTTCAAAGGCCGCGGTGGAGTGATTCAGCATGTGCACGAGCGCGACGGACAGAAGCACACCAGAGGCGAGGCACTTGCCAAGCACAAACGTGTAGGCACTGAGCGTGAGCTTGCGGCAGTAGCGCCCCACAATGGGGACAAGCACGCCGAGGAGCGAGCACGCCAGCACGATGAAGATGGCTGCGATATGCAGACCAGCGGACCACGTCGACTCCGCATCGCTGCAGAAGCCGTGGCTGTGGCCGTGATCGGTGCCAGCGCCGTGCGAATGGCCGTGGTCGCCGCTGCCACCGCCGGAGCCGTGTGAATGGCCGTGGTCGCCGCTGCCACTGCCGGAGCCGTGCGAATGGCCGTGGTCGCTGCCGTCCGCGGAACCGTGTGAATGCGAGTGGGAGTCGAAGTCGCTTCCCTCGGCGAAAACAGTGGCGCTGCGTGCAGCGGGCAGTGTGCCGTTCATGGTACGCATGCGCTCGAGGTCGGCGATCGACTTCTCGAGGGAGCGCGACACAGACTGAGACAGCAAGGACATCACACAGGGCAAGCGGGATCTGTCGAGTTGGGGCAATGACGGGTGAGGAGCGGGTAGTAGGGGGGCGGGCGTGGAGAAAGCGCGAACGTATAGACAACACGAGCGGGTGGGATAAGTCTGGACAGATATTCCCGTGGCACGGAAAAAGATGACGCGCACAGCACAAAAGGAGAGCCAAGTGACGGAAGGAGAGGGGAAGGTAGAAGGGGTGAGAATGAGAGAAGAGAGGCGGTGAGAGCAGCAGCTGAGGGAGACTTCGAGAGACGAACCAAGTAGAGAGTCGTCACAAGGTCACAAGACAATGCTCAAGACGGGGGGAGATACAGCACCCACGATGAAGGCCGGCGTCGACAAGGCATACGGAGGACGAGATCAATATAGACGGGCCCGAAAGAAGCCGTGCAGGCGACATGAGGCACACGGCGGCTAAAGACGAATTCACAAAGTGCCGAAGCGTGTAAGTTCATATCGGATGGCGTTTGAGCGAATCATTCTAGCCAGCCAACCGGCCGGTGGTACCTCAGAACAAGAAAACAACGCGAACACCACACACACACACGTACACAGAGGGGAAGCAGTAAAAAAAAAAAAGAAAAAAGTCGCAGAAGCAGGGGAACATGCAGCAACGTGACGACGCGCAGCGCTTTCGTACGTAACTGACCATTTTAGTGAGAGCGCAGATGACGTCAGCAACGCCGGAACCCCATGCGATGTGGAGCGTTCATGCCAATGTGTGTAGGTCTGTGTATAGTGAGGTGCTTCTGTCAGTCAACATGTGTGTGTGTGTACAGAAATGAACAAAAGAAATATCTGTGGAGAGAGGTGCAGTATTCTGTGATGGAGAAACGTAGCGAAAACGCAACAAAAAAAAGGAGGAGAAGCGAAATGCCTATTGAAGGGATGAAGTAGGTACAGATAGTCGGGCGAAGATGACGTCTACACAGTGACGACAGTGCGTCGAGAGGTGGACGACGGGACATCCGTTTTCACTGGCGCACTTTTCCTACCGTCTTTATGATGCGCCGTCTTGACTTCATTTTCCGTGGCGTACAGAAAAAGCGGAGTGCGGCCAGCACGCTGCACACGAGAGTTGTCCGCTGTGATGGGTGTGTCGCCTGCGGCTCTAACGTGGCGCACAGCCGCGGCTGAACGTGTCTGTGCGAGGCGACGGCGCACCGGTTTCGCGTTCTGAACAGCCATATCCGCCGTCGCAGCCATTTCCTCATCTTCACCCTCATCGCGGTGGACGCGGACGGCTTGTGTGTCATCGTCTGGGTCACCACCACGATCGAGGTGTTCGCTTTTACGCGTCTTGGTTGCGTTATCTGACACATCACGGCGACGCGGTGCGGCGGTGGGTAAGAGAGGGAACGCAGCGCGAATAGCATCTGACTCGTAATACTGATGCCGCTCATCCGCGTCGAGCTCATTCCACTTCCTGCGCATCGCTGCCTCGAAGAGGCGGTTGCCGAAGGATGTGTTACCGGTACCGCGGGTCAGCCCATATCTGCTGCACATGGCGTGATAGAAACGGCGAAACGCGACGGTACTGCTGTTCTTAGGGGCGATCGAGTAGTAGAACGGGAAGTTGATGGCGGCATTCTGCAGATCGCTGAGCTGTGTAAAGCGCTTCTGTGCGTCAGATTTGGGGATGCCGTAATCGCGGATGCAGTAGCGCGTATACAACTGGGAGCCCGTGTTGGTGCGACGCTCGAACTTGCGTTTGAAGCAGTAGTAAACGGATTTTTGATCCGGTGACATCTGCGACCACGCCTCCTTTCCATGAGGACACGGTGGAGAGTAGTGTCCATTGTGCTCCACGGCCCATTTCGATTCCTCCTCTTGGTGGAACACGCGTGACGGCGCTTGAATGGCGCGAATCTCGGGCAAGCGGTTGATGCCAAATAAAATGAGGGAAGCGTTGTAGTGCGCGCGCCGGAGACTCTCACGCAGCTCGCTGGCATGAGCCTCAACGTATTGCATCAGCTCGCTCTCCTCCTGCATGGTCAATCCCTGTACAGCCTGTTCGACGATATCTTTACCGTACGATTCAATTTCACGTTTCGCGTGCATCATCGCACGATGAACGTTTACGTAGGATTTCGAGAACTCAACAAGCTCGTCCTGGCGCAGTGGACCAATCGCGTCTGACCACTGCTGCAAGGATGGGACACGCTGCAGATCCGCGTGGTAGCGTGCCAGATACGCGAGGGTCGGGGTCATGGCTCGACGTGACTCGCACTTTCTTACCATCCCATCAAGGCGCGCCCAGGCATCGTGCAGTCGACGCTTCATCCACTGCGAGTAGAGGATGCCAAGGTTGGTGATGTCGCCTGTCCGTGCATCGACATACGGTTTCAGCGCCGCCGTGGACGGCGCCTCGAGCCCACCTTCCTCGATGAGCGCGAAGAGGGCCTTGCGTTTGTCCTTCGCGAGGAGCTGGTCCATGACGTGGATGTAGACACGGGTGAAGGTACGGACGGCCAGCACACGGTTGCCTGTGAAAATCTTCCGCTTGTTCATATTCCGCACCTTCGGATAGAAGACGAAGTTGACGAGAAAAGGCGGGAAGTAGTGAATCTTCTCCTCAATGTCCAGTTGGAGCTGCCGGCGGTACTCCTGACGCTTGATAATGCCGACGTCATCGCGCTGACGAATGACGGCACGCGACTCGCGCCGTCTAGGAACCGGGACGAGCCGTGCTGAGTTGAGGAAGTTGTATTTTTTCTTCTTGGATTGACGAGACCGTACGCCAGGCGAGGGGTACGAGGCAACAGTACGACGCGACACCAGCAGAGACGATGGGGTGCCAAGCGCGGAAGATGTCGACAGCACCGGGGCAAAGACGTGCGAGGAGGGACAGTGACGCGGTATGTACGGTGCCCAGCGCGAGGTGACTCGTCGCATTGGCACCAGTACGATATTCCTGCGAGGCACAAGAGGAAAAAAAAAAAGAAGGAAGACGGCAATCTAGATGTCGACGTGCTGACCGAAGACTCCCAACGCCACCCTATTCAGTAGTAACTGTGTGGGAGTAGGGCGCCGACGAGTGCGGGCCGCGGTGCACTCGTCAGATAGAAACAAGTGAAGATACAGAGGGCGGCAAGAAAAGACAGAGTTAGAAGCGTTAGGGGTTTTTGTTGGCAGCTCAGCGATCTGTCACGGTTGGGGAAGAATGTGTGCTAGGACAGCGGGAAAATAAGAAGAAAAAACGTGAGATTAAGGAAGACGTACCGTAGGACACACGCAAAGCACACACACACGAAAAAAAAAAAAAAAATGATGCGCCACAGTTCTTAATTCGTAGAGGTACAATCCGCACAAAAAAAAAAAGAGTGATCGGAAGGCAGAGGAGAAGATAGAAAGGGCGAGGTACAATGACACGGAGGGAGAAGGGAGCAGTCATGTAAGGCACTGCGTTTTCTTTGCGGGCACGCTGCGAAAGTGTCAATTCGCAAGTGCGTCAATGTCTGCCGCTGCACATTGTGCTCGTCATGCGTTCCAGCGAATCTCTTTTTCTTTTCGTGCTCTTTTTTTTTCCCCCTTGCCGGAAGGGAGTGTGAGATATCAGCTGCAGATGTGGATAAGCTAGTCAAACATTCAGACACGCCTTCGTGTCCAAACAACGCAACGGTCACGGCGCGTGCCTCAGCGCGGACCGTCTTGGGCGACCGCGTGGCCGCTTCGTTTTTACCGCACGCTTCGGCGCAGAAGCGTTGACGAGGACCACTTTCGATCCTTTAGCCTTCGGTGGCGGGCCTCGCCGCTTGCCCGTGTGCGCCTTGCCGGGCGCCGGTGTCGGTGGAGGCTCCTTGCGTGGTCGCCCGCGCCGCTTTTTGGTCGCTCTCCGCGAACGCGTCAGTGGAGCCTCTGGTGATGGGTAGCTCGTCTTCGAGGTCTCCGTCCCGGTCGCAGGCGCATCGCTTCTGCCGCCTGCCCCCTTCATCGCGCTCGCCTCTGCACCGTCCGTCTCTGTCTGGTGTCCCTCGCTGCGGTCATCTGCATCCGCATGAGTCATCTCAGCGCCTGCTGTGTTCTCCGGAGTCGTCGCGGGCAAGCCAGTCTGTGGGTCACAAGACGACGTCGACGACACGGAGGACCAGTATTCGCTGAGGACCGATCGATAGGTGCGAGCCTCCGCCGCCGTACGTGGGAAGCACATTTCAAGTGCGAAAGATTGGGTTGCCGTGAGATCGGGGACCGGTCCAGTCGGCTTGAGCCTCTTTCCGACGGCACACTTCCTCTCGCCGCAGTTCACTTGATCAGCGGGGCGATCTGGGTAGAGAGCGCAGAGCGCCGCGTACAGGGAAGCGGCGTCACGGCAGGACACCAGCGACGAATGCGTTGAGGCATCATCAACGCAAAGGGCCACGTCGTGGAGAGCGGACGCCGCATGCGGGACGTGCGCACAACCAAAGCAGGCGAAGGACAGTCGATCTCGAAGGTCCAACGACGCAAGGGATGGGGCCCTCCCGCCAGGTAGCGGTGGTTCGTGCGGCGTCAGACCGTCAAGGACGGCGAGCTGGCGCACCACGGCCCGCAGCCGTTGATGAAGACGCCAGAGATGCGCACTGGTCTGAACGGGCGATGTGACCAATCGCACTTCGTCGCGCGCGAAGAAAAGAAGCAGCAGTGCAGTTTGACCAGCGAGCTCAGTGGTCACCTCGCGTTGCAGGCGGTACAGAGAGGCCTGTGTTGCGACGTACACGTCCAGCAGCGTCGCGGACGGTGCTGCTTGAAAGGAGCGCCATAGCCGCTCCAGTTGAACCGGATTTGTGAGTGGTGCGCGTGTACCAGATGTGCGCTGAGCGCGTATCACGTTTGCTGTCGCCGCTTCAACGCCTTTCGGATCCAAGTCAGGCTCGATCAGACGCAAGTACCTCTCGTCGACCTGATAGCGCTGGACTGCACGACGCGCTGCCGCCTTGTCTCGTTGCTGTGGCTCCGTCGTGTCCTTCGTCGCCTGCGTCGAGTCTGTGGCGAGTGCAGTTTCCGCACCGGATGCGTTGGTAAAGATCGGGTCAGATGTCTGCTGTTGCGTGGCTGGCGTCATCGGCGCGCGGGGCCGCTCGTGATGATAGATTTCGTAGACACCGAGTGAGGTAGGGCCCGCTCGCGCTGCCCAGGCCGCTACATCGGCGGCGACAGGACCGAAGAGAATTTCGTTTTGCTCACGCTCCGAGAGTGCTTCCCATGGATGATCCACACTCAGAACACCCGCGTCACCGCTCTCGTGCGTGTGCGACGAAGAGACGGCCGACGAACTGTGCTGCACATCATCTGTCGGCGTTCCGTGCAAAAGCGGCGAGGTGGAGGAAGCGTCCTCGGCGTAGGCAAGGGGCTCGAAGTCAGATGGCACGACAGAGGGCTTCACCTCACCGAAGCTAAAAGGTGGGCACTGCGCACTGGTCAGTAGAGGTACGTCATGACGGTGGTGAATCACGTGTGAGAGCCACAGCGCACGAGGTCCATGAAAGCTCTTAGCGGACATTCCCACGAACTCAAAGAGCGCCGCGACGACGTCCTCTGACCACAGCGCAATATTGTCGGGCTCAGCGAGCAGGGGGTCGTTGAAACGAAGCCACCCAGGCCGAACCTCTGCCGTTTCCGACGCTGACACGCCGAGGCGGAAGGCGCGCTCGAGTATTTCGTTGCCCGCGTCAAACCAGTGCACCGGCTGGTGCAAAAACTGTCGAAGCGCGTAGCGCAGCACTTTCGGTCGGCCCACCACCGGTATGTACCAAGAAGGCGGCTGCGGACAGGCTGGGCACGTGGAGGGCGTTGTCGGCTCCGATGGGCTTGGGGGTGGCTGTGCTGGTGATTGACCTGCCGAGACTTGAAGCGTTGGCAGAGACGCCGCACCTGCATCGATGGGACATGGCGGCACGACGTCTTCCAGCTCGTGCTTGTCGTTCGGCACCTCAGGCTCTTCGCGGTCAGCGGGTGTCTCACGAGGCAAGGCGCATGGCGCTGTCTCTTGCGGCACCTCCGATCGCGCTGGCGCGTGTTGTGCTTGTGTGACCGACAGCGAGCGCGTGGTCCCGCACAAGGTTTTGCCGTCCTCTTGACGCTCCCATTGTTCCACTTGCAGAAACCAATCGAGTTCTGTCTCGATATGACACCGTACACGCCACGGTAAGAGTGGCATCGCCGTGCGCAGCCGTTGAGACGGGGCGAGGTGGGTCACAGGGGATGTGTGCATGTCGGACCATCCAAACAAGGCAGTCTCCATGCACCACCGCTCGCGAACAGGTGGCGTGGTGGGGCTTTCGAGAGCTGGCTCCGTCTGTAGGGGTGAGGACGACATGGAGAGCTGCGGTGGCTCGCGTCGTGGCGATGCGGGTGTGGACGATGAGGCAGGCGGTACGGGCGGAAGCGACTCATCCTGAGCGTTGTGAGAAGACAGTGAGCTTTGTGCGCGGTGGCAGGTGTACAGCGCTTTGCGATGCGCATCTCGTGAGCCAAGCCATCTGACACGACGACGCGGCGTGCGAACGGAAGCGACTGTGCAGGCCTGCACAGTCATCAAAGCACTGCGGCCGCTGGTCATGTTCAGACAGCATCGCATACCATGCCACGGCGGAGATTGTGGCCTTATGCGAAGAAGACTGAGAGAGAAAAAAAAAGACCAAAAAGTTGAGAAAATGAGTCTGCGCGAGAGAGATGTTATAGGTATGGGTACGGACCAGCACCGATATGGGTGTTGGGGAGACGCACCTGTCAACGCGCCTGATGTACAAGGAAGCACGAGTGAAAAGGCCAGCGCAGTGAAGGGAAACATGAGGGAAGAAAGAAGAGAGAGGCGAATTCAGATGCGCATGATGGCGTCGAGCTCATTGACTTTTTAAAGTGAACGCCGTCACGCAGTCTTGGGAGTACGCCAGCAATACTGGCATGACCGGAGTCGGGTCACAGATGCGTGATTCATCATTCCTTTGCCTGCTGGGTCCGACAGGTTTGCGGAAAGAGACTCTGTGAGGTGCATCTGCCATGCCTTTCTGGGATGACACAGCGTTGTGTTGTTGCGCTGATACTGAGAGCATTCCTGGCGAGAAGTAGTATGAAGCTCGCAAGCGAGGAAAGAGCGAAAAACAAAAGCGAACACAGCGCTTGTACATCGGCGGGGAAAGGACAACAAGGCAGAATGATTTGAGACTTTCCCTTGAGAGTCGTGCATGAGCAGGTGTCCGGACACTCATCATCGGCGTTTGCTTCTATTTGATGTGCGAGCAATTGTTACTCATGTCTTCTTCAGTTTGAGAGGGAAGTAAGTGGGTGAATCGTATGTTGTCTCTATTTGTATCGATTAGCAAAAGCGAACGAGATAAGAATAGGAAATGAGCGGTGTGGGCCGCACCAAGTCGGCAACGTGACGGAAGGGAACGATTCAAAAATAACCAAAATTTAAAAAAAAAAAAATGAGTGACGCGGAAAACAACGAAAAGAGAAAGACTGGAACATCATAGATGTACCTCCAAGGACGGCTTCCGACGAGAGAAGAAAAAGAAAAAAGACTCAACCAAGAGAGTAATAGAGAAAAGCATTCTCTGCGCATTTAGGAAGGTAACCACGCTGGTTGCCATCAGGGACGCTCTAAGATCCTTTTTTTTTTTTTTGTGTGTGTGTGTGGTGTGCGTGAAGGAGAAGAAACGCGTGCCGCACTTTTTCGCTGATGGTGACCTAGGCTTCCACTCGGTTGTCTCCAGTTCTTCACATGGGACGCACATGAGCAAGTGCGGAGGTAACATCAAAGAAAGAAAAAAAAAAAAAGAGATGGGTGGGTGTCGCAGAGAAGCACACGATGTAACGTAAAATGTTACTCGTGGCCACGCTGACGCTGCTGGTAGAGCATAATGCGGCGGGCCTGCGAAGACGTCTCGTCCTCATCGGGATCCGCTTTTGCGCTGCCCGCGCCCCTCATCTGCGCAGCACCGGACGGCTCCTCACGCGGTACACCGTCTTGTCCACCTTGGCGGTAACGCAGATACGCCACGTACTCGTGCAGCTCCTCATCTGTTAGCTGCGAAGGATCGACTGCCGCCATCATGTCATCAAAGCCCTCATCCTCATAAGAGGCGGACGGCGGTGGCGCGGCCTTGCCCGGGGCGCTGTTGGTAGCGGGAGAAGAACCGTTGGCGTTCGCAGGAGCGCGCGGTGCGCCACCCGCGCTGAGCCCGGGGACTGCCTCTGGTAGGAAAACGCTCGACGGCACCTCTTTGCGGCGGATGTGCTGGATCTGCTTCTCCTGGCTGCGGGCACCCATACCGGGAAAGCCGGCGAACTCAGGACCGTCGCTTGTCTTAGGCTGCTGCACGTGGCGTTTGGCGGAGCGTTCGTGGTTGGCGGCAGTCTTGTTGGCTGTCGATTTCGTGGTGGGATCGCGCATGAGGGCGTCCATCATGCCGTGCTCGGGTGAGCCGTACGGGGCCGTTGGCCGTCCGCCACGTGCCGCAGCTTTGCCTTGCGCAGGTTGGCGCTTCGCGTCCTCGCTGAATCGCAGGAAGCCGCCATCGTTGTTGGCCTCAAACTTCTGCGCTTCTATGTCACGAAGGCGCTGGTTGGCACCGGGGGCCGCACTGTCGATAGCGGCTGTAGGAGCCTGAGATGCGGTCGGCTGCGCGGCACCACGCGGAGCCCGCTGGTTCTGCGGTGCACCGGTGCCGTTATCCCATGCGAACACATTCAGGTTGTCGTGCTGCCCGGATGCGCGGCGCTTTCCACCGGACGGCATGACGCCGTTCGCATTCCGTCCCGGACGCTCGCTCTTGTACATCTGTTCGAGAAACGACTCGCCCTCCTGCATGCGCTCGCGTTGTGGTGCGTAGCGGTCCGTGTTCGCCTTGGTGGTGGCCTCGGTCTCTGGGTTAGGGTTGGCGCTTGCACCGGTCATTTCACGCGGCTGGTGACGGCGACCGCGCGGACGCTCCGGCTGCTCTTCGTGGCGGTTCCCGAACATGTCGCTCGCAGAGAGTCGCTTTGCCTGGTGGCGTCGGGTGAGTATATGTCACGAGAAAGGCAGTTGGTGCCGACGGCAGCGGAGAGAACAAACGGATGGCAGAAAAAGAAAAGAAGAAGAAAAAAAAAAGAGATCACTGGTCGACTCAATGACGAAGAAAAAATAGTGTGCGACGGAGAAATGAGAGAGCGGATGAGTAGAGGTAGTTTGAGGGGGGAAAAGAGAGAAGTGGCGCTGCGAGGAAAGTGGAGTGGCGGGAAGCGGGCGTCAGCGAATAGAAATGAAAAGGCGAATGCGACACGCGACAAATGCGCAACAAGACCAGCGCTCACCCGAATCGCGCTGCACTGACTCACTTTTTCACTTTTTCACTTTTTCACTTTTTTTTTTTGTCTTTCCTCTCTTCTCTCGCGTAAAATGGGCACGGCGAGAAGGCCCTTGCGAGACAGCGGTGCTCAAGACACGGACACGCCTTGTCAATAAGGAAAAAAAGAAAGGAAACACAAAAAAAAAAGACAGAAAGAAACAACTAAAGGATAAAAACTAACGATGCACGTGTTACACGCGGTCAACCAAGATACATACAGGGTGTGTCAAAACCACAGACCTGTGTGTGCACGGTACCGCGGAGGGGGGGACGTGTTGTGCGGGAATATATAGATATGAAAATGTAGACGAGACTCACTCGTAGGACACTTCTCGGGGGAGGGGGAAAAAAAAAGAAAACTGGAGTTGATAGCGCGCAGAAATCCGTAGCTGACCAGTAGAAGGACAATGAAATGAAGTTGCGAAGGAAGCGGGAGTCACTTCTATCGGGAGAACAGTCGGATTCAGTCAGGACCGGAAAGGAAGAAAGCCTCATCTACGAGAGCTCGCGTGCGTGTAGGGAGCCAGAAAAAAAAAAAACAATAAAATCAAAGTAAATGAAAACGTAACGATGTAACCGTCATACCCGCGACGACCGTAGCGCACACCAGTACACGGAAAAGAAGAACGAGAGAAGAAAAACCCATACGTGGCTGCCGGTGCATTCAAGAGAGACTCAATAAGCCTCAGCGGCGATCTTTGCCAGAACCTCACCTACCCACTGACTCCACGCCGCAGAGTAACCGTCATCCGACGGCTGCACAGTACGTGCGGTGCCAGGAGGCACAACCTCAATCGTACAGCGGCGCCGCGGTTCCGCTGACTCGGTGTGGTCCTGGAAGGTGTTCAGTCCTTCGGGCACACGTAGGACACGCAGCATCGGGCTCTGTCGGCACAGCGCGCGGGTCGGGAGTGAGGTCAAACCGCTGTCTGCGAAGTCGGCGATGCGAAGGCGTGGCATGCCCTTGGCAAGCGCCTCGCCGTTGCGAATGCTCGCGCACTCGCGCATGTCCAGCTCCTCCAAGGCGCGAATCGCGACGATGCCACCAAAACTACTGTCTGTGAGCCCACTCCTCGACGCGTCGAGACGGCGCAGTCGCAGCAAGCCAGACAACGCGGAGATGTCCTGGAGGTGGGGGCACTCGCTCACCACGAGCCACTGCAAGCCTGGGCACTGTAGCAACACCTCGCACACGTCATCGTGCACGGGTGTGCCAGTCAGATCCAAGAAGCGCAGCTCCCGCAGCCCGGCAAGGCCGGTAATGGTCTCCAAGCGCGGGCAGTGCGACAGAACAAGTGCCTCTAAAGCAACGCAATTGCGCAGAGCGGACAAGAAGTCGGGACTCAGTTCACTCTCGCTCGGATCGAGACGCTTCAAGTTGTGCAGCGTGGTGAAGGATTGCGCTTGGAAGTTGGCGGGGCACGACCGGAGTGTCAGCTCCTCAAGGTCGGGGCACGCTTCCAGAAAAGCACCGAGGACGCGGTTGAGGGGCGGCAGACGGACAACACGCAAACTGCCAAACTCGAAAGGAACGAACACGTTGTTCAGAAACGGGCACTCCCTGAGGTCGAGCTCCTCCAGCTGAGTGCAGCGCGAGAGGCTTACGAGAGTGGTGATGTCGATCCCACTCCCGCGCAGGTCGAGGAAGCGAAGGTGGTACAATTTCCCCAGGGACACCAAGTTCATTGTCCGTACACAACCGGAAAGGTCGAGGCGCTGCAGTGATTGGCACTCGCGCACCGCGTAGAGTCCGATGTCGGTGATGGAAGTGTGCGAGACATCCAGGTGCTGGAGACGTGGTAGACCGCGCAGACCTTGCACACTTGTGAGCTCGCCACAGCCGCTGAGATCGACCAGATGCAGACTCGGACAGAGCCACGACGTGTTCGCAAAAGACACGTCCGTGACCGCACTTCCGCGCAGACGCAGGGTTTGCAAGCGAGGCAGGCGGTGCAGATGGTGCACGTCGGTGAGACCCGCACAGCCCGACAGATCCAAAAGCTCGAGCTTTTCACAAAGCCCAATACCGGCGACGCTGCTGTCATCGACTGCACTGTCCGTGGCGAGCAGGCGTGTGAGGTGGGGGAGATCGTAGACACCAGAGATGTTGTGCAGATTGAGGCAGCCGCTCACGTTGAGCTCTTCGAGCGCGACGCAGTTGTCCCACGGGGAGGCGAACGTAACATCACGGACGCCGCTGGAGCTGAGATCGAGCGTCAGGAGATGCGGTAAGTCCGACAGTGCGGACGCATTCTGCAGCCCGACGCAGCCACGGAGCGAGATCGCGGTGAGACTGGGTGTCTGCCAGATGGTTCCACCTGCACCGATGAACTTGACCGAGCTTCCACTGAGGTCGAGATACTTCAGTTGCGGCAACGCACTCAGCGCAGTCGCGTCGCACAGCTGGCGGCACTCGCACAGCTTCAGTGTTCGCAGCTTCGCAAGCTTCGCGAGATGCGCCATCGCTGCGTCTTGCGCCGCGGTGCGGCTCATGTCCAGGGTCTCAAGACCTGCCAGAGTCCAGATGGCCGTTGGGGTGGCAATGCCCTCGCAGCCGGAGAGGTCCAGCACGCGCAGTGCGCCGCTGGTCTCCCACGCACTGCTGAAGCTTGCGTCGCTGACCGCGCTGTCAGATAAACTCAGCTCTGTCAGCGCGCGACAGCTGGACAAGCCAGCATGCACATTGCGGATATGGCGACAGCCGGATAGCAGCAACGTGGTCAATGAGAGACAGCGGGCAAGACCATCCAGCCCTTTATCGGTGACGCTCGTCTGTGAAGCGTCCACCACACGTAGATGCTGAAGCCCGCCAAGTGGTGCGAGCGAGTCCACAGCTGCGCACTCGCGCAGCAAGAGAACGTTCAAGGCACTGCACGCCGCGACGGATGTCAAGGCCGCCGTGTCAACGGCTGCACCTGTGAAGTCTAGTTTTCGAAGTGCGACGAGACTCCGCAGCATCGTGGAGAACGACGTCATTTGCAGATGCAAGCACTGGCTAAGGTCTAGCTCCTCGAGCATCGAGCCCTGCCACGTAGCGTCCGCGGAGGCCCCGTCGGTGACAGCGCTGCGGGCCGCCGACAGGCGCTGCAAAGCACGGTAGCCTTTGAAGCACGAGAGATTAGCGAGCGCAGCACAGCTTGACGCGTTCACCTCCCAAAGCACGGGGCACTCACGCAAGGCCTCCAGGCTCTCGCTCGTCACCTGCGTCTCTGAAACATTCAGCCGCTGGAGCGTCGGCAACCCTGCTAAGGCGACCACAGTGGTGACGTTGTGGCAGCCGCTGAGCTCGAGTGTTTCCAACGTGCTGCAGAGGCCGAACGCCATCACCGTGTCGTCGCCGACACTGGTGAGGGAGAGATTGACATCGCGTATGTTCTTCAGTGCGGCCAGGTGAGTCGCGTCGTGGACTTGGTAGCATTCGCACAGGCTGATCTCCTCTAGTGCGTCGCAGCTGACAAGACTCGGAAAGCTCAAAGCGCTGTCAACACTGCTCCCTGCGAGTGTCAGCGCCTGAAGTACGTGCAGCGCCGACAGGCAGCTCACGTTTCCAATGGCTGTGCACCCACTGAGGTCAAGTTCCTCGAGAACGTAGGGTGGATGCGGTCCCACCGTGAACGCCTCCAAGCCAGCGTCGTTGATCGCTGATCCCGCGAGGCGCAGCACGTACATCGATGGGCATAGACCCAGGGGACCCACAGTCGTGATGGACTCGCAGCCGCTGAGATCCACCTCTTCCAAGGCCGTGCAGGAGCAGAAAGCCTGGAGACTCGCATCGCGGGCCTGGCTGCTCGAAAGGTCCACACGCACGAGTTGCGCAAGCTCATCCAAAGGCGGCAAAGACGTCACGTTCGCGCAGCGGGAGAGGTTCAATTCACGAAGTCTGGTGAAACCAGCGAGCGCGGCGAGAGCCTCACCTCCACGCACACCGCTGCCAGCGAGGTTCAGCGAGCGCAGGGCGGTGAGCGACTTGAGGGCGTGAAGGTCGCGCAGTGTCGTGCACCCCTCAAGAGAGAGCCGTGTCAGTGTCCTGGCAGAGAGGAAGGGGCCATGTAAGTCCCGCCCCTCAAGGCTGGCACATTGGCTGAGGTCCAGCAGCTCGAGTGACTGCACTTCATGGAACACGTGGAACTCGCGAAGAAAGCGGCAGCCCCACGCGTAGACCTCGCGAAGGCGGGTACACGCCTTGAGTGTGCGGAGATCAGATGTTTCCGTGTCTGTGAAAGACAAGTTCAGGAGTCGCAGCTTCGGCAGGTCGGGCCAGAGCTTGTTCATATCTGTCGCATCACGACAGAAGCTGAGATTGAGCTCCTCAAGGCCTTTACACTGACGTATCAGGCTAACCAGGTGAGCGTCGACAAACAGCTGTTGCAGCCGCAGCACGGTGAGCCGGCCTAGTGTGAGGATCGTATGAAATGCCGACACGCGCGTTCCGCGTTGGTACATGACGGAGAGCTCGCGCAGGGCCTCGAAGCGCGACCACGGTAGGTGACGCACAATGAGGCTCTCACAGTCCGCGATGAGCAGCGTGTGCAGCTTCAGCGGGTTGCGCGGTGGGTGCGGCTTCTCTCCGCTGCTCAAAGGCGGCTCCGTGTGTGGTGTAGGCTCCACGACGCTATCACAGTACACATCGCTGCACCGGACCAAATGAACCAGGTGGAACACGTTCGCCTCGAGCAGCGGTCGCAGATCTGCGCGAACTGCGGTCTCCACTAGCTTGAGCTCGCGGATCTGCGTGCACCGGCTGAGCTCCGCGAACGCCTCTGTCGACATGTCGACACCAATAATCTCCAGCTGTGACAAGGACCCTGGTGTGTGTGCTGAGTGCAGGAGCTGAAGGTTGGTGACAGGGGCACACTCGAAAAGAGTGAGGTTCTTCAGCCCGGGAGCACGCGCCAAGGCGCGCTCTACAGTCAGGGACGTGGTCTGCCTCCCCTTGAAGCGCAGCACGCTCAGCGACTCGAGCGTCTCTAGCCACGCGAAATCGACCGTGGTGGAGAAGCTGCAATCCTCGAAAAGAAGCTCCGTCACCCGGCTGGCTTCTTCGTTGTAGAGGCGGAGGGCAGCGCCGACAGAGGGATCAATCGTCATGGCGCGCAGGCACAGCCGAGTGGGCATGTCTGTGGCATCGTAGCTCTCGCGGATGCGCGAGATGTCGTGTGAGGTTTGCACCGTCACGTAGGCAGACGTGAGACTTGCGGCAAGCGTCTCCAGGTAGGCCGCGCTGTCCGATTTGGTGAAGGCGTCCTCTGTCGTCGTAGGACCGGCTGATGTCGACCATTGTGGCGTCTCCGGCTCGAGTGAGGTGGCAGATGACTCCCGCGGGCTGCCGTAGCTTGCACCAGCGACAGCAGTCGTTAGGACAGAAGCGTCCATCAGTCGGTCGCTTGTCGTTGCGGACGCGCGGCGGAAGCCTCCGGTCCCACTACCGCTCACGGAGGCGGAGCCCTGGTCAAAGGACAGGCTCTTGCGTGAAACCGTGCTCTGCGCCACGTTGAGCGGCTCCACCGTCGCCGCCATACGCGGTCCTGTGGTCGACATCGGCATGGTCGCTCCTGGAGCACCACCGCCGCCCGTGGAGCGCGAAATGCTGGACAGCTCAGGCACAACCAGCGAACCACGTCGGGTGCCACTTGGGCTGCGCGCCCTCGGCGTGCTGGTTGACCGCGCGGAGTTGCTGCGAGCGCGCGGTGTGCTGTGCGCGCTGCTATCACGCGTTGCATTTCGTGGTAAGGAGGGCGACGAGTTGCCGGCGCGAGGAGTCAGTGTGGATGAGCGACGGTGACGCGACCACACCTGCTGCGCAGCGACCGCGGTGGCGTCGAGGCGCTGGCTGACAAGCGCGTTCAGCACGACACCACCGTCTTCGAAGAAGGCGGCCTCTGCAGCCTCTTCTTCCACAGCCTCTACTGTGGGTAGGCGGTAGTGCGGGGCCTCGTCTTCATTCTCTGCAGAGCGACTCGGACCGCTGCCCGAGTGGAAAGGAGGCGACAGTTCAGATATCCGAAGCGCTGGGACAACCGCGCCTGTCACGACGGACTTATGCGCACGGTCCGTTAAATCGACGCAGACGTGACCAGGTTCTACTGTCCCTGGTGAACGTTTCATCTTGGCAAGCGGTCAATCAGAACCAGGAGGGGAAAAAAAAAATATATGCGTGATGAAAAACTCACGATGGGCACGACGAGTTGCGCTTCGGTGTGTGTGTGTGTGTGTCTGCGTACTCACAAGGACGACGGAGCTTGCGACAAAGTGAGCAGCAACGTGACAAGGACGAAACGTCGAGGGGCACTTCGGAAAAAAAAAAAAAACGAGTGCGAAGGCGTAAGAGAATGGCAATACGGTCATCGAGACACAATCAGCGATTGCTCGTCATCATGTATGACAAAGACCACACCGGAAGGATGAGGTGAGGACCGTCTGTAAGCTACCGCGGAGAAGCAGCAGTGCGAGTCCACAACCGAGCGTGAGAGCAACGCCACGATTGCCGCTATGATGGGTTCGCATGTCTTTCCGCTTCCGTGCTTCACAGCTGGTGAAGTACGTGTAGGGTTTAACGTCAGAGCCGATGTTCTGGGATGTGCTGTACACTGTCACGCTGCATATTCATGGCAGGGTCAAAAAAAAAAAAGCAAATGGCAGCAAGGAGCCAAGGAACCAAGGAAGTAAAGCTACACACGCGATAGTGAGCTGTCGAAGGACTGCTGTGATTCACCGGCAGCGCGCGCGTGTGTGGGTGTGGGTGTGTGTGTGTGTGTGTGTGTTTGTGATTGAGTGAGAGGAACCGAAAGAGAGATACCGAATAGGAAGAGCGGCCTCACGTTATGCGCAAGCCTCAACCTTCAGTGTCGGGTTGGCTATCACGAATGGATGCTCGCGTGCGGCACGTGCAAGCGAGAAAGGTAAACGCACAATGTGGAGGCATGGTGTGCCTTTGAAAGGTACCTCTTCCGCAAAGAAGCGCAGTACATCCTGAATGGCATCCGGTGAAAGAGCACCACACAGCTGCAGCTCCTGTAGCGCACCGAAAGCGACGTGTGCGCTGGGACCAGTGCCCACTCGTCGTGTCAAGACGTGCGCGGTCCGCAGAATGGCATCGACGTGCGCAGTCGAAAAGGGGCATTGCTCAAACAAGAGGCGTCGCAGGTGCGGGAGCGAAGGGGACAGAACGTCACCGATGGAAAGCGGAGAAAACACACACCGCGTGAAGTGTAGGGTTGCCAAGTCGCGCGCACGGCTCTCGAGCATGTTCTTCAGGAGCACAGAGAGACGTGACTCGCATTCGCGGCGCAGCGCCTCTGACGGCCGCATGGGCGCCCCAGCCGCGCTCGTGGAGGAAACAGTACCTCGGTCAGTCCCCGTGTTGCCACCGTGATCACTCGCGTCGTTTTCTTGGTCGTCTCGTGGACTAGTCGATCGGTCGCTTTTGCCGTCGTTTCTCGATTGTGGCGCTGGGCACGGCGAGCGGTGTGGCGGCTTATACTGTGGCCCGCCGGTAGGGGAGAGAAGCATGTCCAAGAACGCGTTGCTTCCTAGCCCTGTTGGATCCGTCGGGTCGATCGGGTTCATGCCCGTGGTGCTCTGCGCCAAGCTGAGATCGCAGATGTGCAGACAAGACAGGCGCAAATTATCCTCGAGACAATCGTCGAGTAAAATATCCTCCACGACAGTGAGAGCCTCTGCAGACAGGGTCAGGGAGTCGACTGACCGCTGTAGCGGGCCCAAGATTTGGAGGGTGAAGGGAAGCGCACCGTCTGTGCCTTGCGCAACGGCGGCGTGATCAGCCGCCACCTCAATCCGCAGGGGCAGGTGTCGACAGCAGCGCTCCAGTATTGTTGTCAGTTCTGAAAGGCGGCTAATGGGCTGTCGCAGACCTTCTAGCTCCTCGATGATCGCAGCGGCAGCCATGGAACGCTTCGAGGCAGAGCTCCCAGTGGTGTCCATATTCGCCTCCATCGAACGCGGCGAAGGTCGACCGCGTGTGCGAGAGTTGGTCGGCGCGAATGTTTCCACTGTGCGCACGCCATCGGCACCAATTTTCACCAGCACCCCACGCTGCATCACCCAGCGGTCGCCGACAGTGCGCTGATGCGCTGAGCTGAACGTGCTAGACGGCTCCGTCTCGATGAGGGAGGAGGACGACGCTGCGTTGACGCCGCACACAAGTTTGCCACCGCCTGCGGCCGGCTGTGTATCAAGGAGACGCCCTGCCTGCGGTTGAGGTGGAGGTGTACGCATTGTGTTGAGGCTAGGACGGGGAGGGGCATATCCACGCCCAGAGGAAGACGCAGTGTACTGCGATGTCATTGCCGCGGCTACCGCTGGAGCGGCTGGCTCCATCTCGTCTAAGCGCAGAACCTCGTAGTCGCCCATGTTTGGCTCCCATTGACCTCCTCCGGTGCCACTGCCGAAGAGATCGTCACCGTCATCGCTCTGAGCAGACGCAGGAAGCCAGCCGCAGCGGCGGAGTAAACCAGCACACGGATGCAGCGCACAGCTGAGACACGCGGCAATCAGACGATCGCACACTGTTCGAGAGTGAGAAGCTGAGGGCCGTGTTTGTGCGAAAGACGCGTCTTGCTGGTCAAAGGTATGGAGCTCGGTGTGCGTGCCCAATAGCTCCGACTGCGTCTGAGAGCGCATTTCTGAGTCAGTGTATGGGGAGAGGAGACTAAGAAAAAAAAAATAAGTGAACGTTCAAGGCAATGATGAGAGTGCCGGTAACGCAAGACGTGCTCGTGAAGAAGGTCTGTTGGTTACCTATATAGAGAGGGTAGTTGGGGAAGGAAGGACGTGCTAATGGCTGAGGTCGCCTGCGTCGGCAGA
>JASAOL010000508.1:0-65899 GCA_030849045.1 Wallacemonas rigidus
TCTACGATCGTCAGCGCACCGGTCAGGTGACCTTCAACTTTGATGCCTTTGTCGCCGGCTCGGTCTCCATTCTGTAGATGTTGAAACCGCGTGCGAGCACACTATGACAGCTGTGCTCGCAGCACCGACTTTGCTATTTTTTTTTTTTTGTTCATCCGCAGTGTGCGTCACTCTTTTTTTGTCCTCCCCCCTCGTTTCTTCACGCACTACCTCCTATACTGACTCTTAAAAGAAAAGAAAAAGGAGGTATGTGTCCAAAAAAAAAAAAAAAGCGTGGTGCCTATTGGCAACACCATCCTCGTTTTCGCGTCATCGAGGCACATGTGTAGACCACGTGCCTATCGTACGCTGCGCATCCTTTGGCGATCGCCTTTGATGCGGTGTGAAGAGGGCGCGGTATTGCTCCTGTGCGATCAGCTCGCACATGCGGCGAACGAGAAGAAGCACAGGGGGAAAAAAAAACATGAAAAATGCAAAGAAAACATAGTCAGCGCGACACAGTATCATGGGACCGTCTTCCTATTCGTTTCTCTTTCTCTGGCTAGTCACGCTCAGGGGATTCATCAGCGATGGAAACAGACAACCCCAACACACGCAAACCGGGAGCGTGTCGGTGCGAGACTGTCGGTGCGGAGACAAAGTAGACGCGAGGCGACTCCATGCTGGGCTCGGAGAACATGGCATACAAGATTGCTACAACATCACCCTGATACCAAGCCGCGTCGCGTTCTCTTCCTCTCACTGATTATTATTATTCAATCTTCATCACCTCAAGTTCTTCTCGCACCCCTCTTCTCCCTCTCTCTTTTTCTCTCTCTCCTCCATCCTCGTCTGCACGGCCCACTCATCTCTTCGTTTGTGCGAACATAGTGAGGAGAAGATTAGTACCTTGCGTGAGACTGATCTCTTCTTGTGGTCCTGCCATTTTTTTCTCCGGACTTTCACGGCGATCAGCCGTTCTTGAGCACGCACGTCTCATTGGCCACTTTATAGATCGCCGTCGCTTCCTATATATCTCTATCTACATCTCTCTCTATATATATATCTATATCTCTATATATACGTCGCCGCTCAGAGCATAGCGTATTCGATAGATAAAAACACAGAAACCCTCTCTCCTAGATTGCTGCTCTTCACCTTCCCGCGTCGTCTCGTGGAAATTCTCTCCAGCTGGCCATGTCTAGGTCGACACCCGAAGCCGCGTGGCAAGAGGATGGCGACGACGGCCTCGACGACTACTTTGCCGCGTGTCGAGGCCGTGGGGTCATGTCGAGCAGCGCTTCGGACGCGGACTCAAACCACGGAGAGTCGCCGCGGCGCGGCCGAGCCGTCCAGCACCGCAGCAGTCTTCACAAACTCCGTGTGACGCGAGCAGAGTCGCAGCCACGTCTGACGCAGACAGCGGAGGGGAGCCATTCATTCCTTAGCGAGGCTGTGCTTGAGGCGTCCCGCACGGCTCCCGCGCGTGGCCTCGCTGAGCGACTGCGTGTGCCGCTGTCTACCACCTCAACGCCCTCGCGTGCTGTCCATGAAGACGCGCGTGACGTTGCTGTCTACCGAAGTCCGGTGGAGCTCGAGGCTGCACGTAGGACGGCCACCACAGATGCGGAGATTACCTTTCTCATTGAAGCACTTTGTGCTGTGCGTCAGGTGGAGACCAGACAGTTCACCCGGCACCGCATCGATGAGGCGGGCTGTCAATGGGGTTTTAGCACCGAGGTGGTAGCGGCAGAGTCGCGGGCGTCGCTCGCGTGCAGCGTCGTGTTAGTTGGTCAGCGCCTTCTGAAAACAGCCGACCTCCTTGCCGACGTGCACGACGTCATCCGCGCGATAACAGCGGTGCTGGAGCGTGCCTCGTGTGCCGCGAAGAAAATAAGAAAGACACGCGACGATACGCGCTCCAGCGACAGGAGTGCGCAGGTGGCACTCACACGTGCCGCGCTGGCGTCCCTTCATCGATTCCTCACATTTATGCAGCAATGCCTTCACTGGTACGAATCGTGGCTCATGGAGGTGGAGGCGTATCTGCGCGCCGTGTACAATACGCACAGCACCGATGCGGCCGCTTCCGCCACATCACAGCCGCCGCCATCGCAATCCGCAGAGAGGCACCAGACGAACAAGACGCGACGCGTGGGCGAACCTGGCGTCGCACTCGTCTCGTCATGGCCAACGTCCTCTTCCGCCACGGCGATAGCTGAAGGGTTTCTGCTCGCACTGCCATTGGTGGTGGAGCAGAACGCCGATACCCTTGCGTTGTGTCTGCGCGTGTGCGCCGCTATGTCACTGCCGAACTGGGAAGACCCCTGCGATGTCAGGGACGATGATGCCGAGGTGGTAGGCATCGGGGCGGGACGGACGCTGGTGGACGCGCTGATCACAGAAGCGAGTGTGACTCAGGACGCGTCGCAGCTGAACCAATTCCGCCTCTACGTCATGCTCTTACTGCCGTGTGCGTGGCCCTACGTGGAGCTCGTGCTCGATGCTTTCTTCGGCCGTGTGCGCGGTGTGAGTGCGGTGGATTGGGGGCGGCAGTTGCCTCTGCTGTTTCGTACACCGCTGAGTCCCACAAATCGTGGTGACGGCGGCGGCGTCGACGTCTTGTCGCTCGTGTTGGATTGCGTCGACTATCCAGACGTGGGGGATGCCTTCTCCTCGCGAGAAGGTGGAGCGGACGTCACCGCGGCCACGGCATCGTCCTGTCGCTATGTGCTACGGAGTCTCTCCGACTTCGCCCAGCAGCGGCGGCGCAGTGGGCGTCACGCCAGTGGCCGTACACAAGGACCGGATGGAGCGGTGTTGCGAGGAGGTGCCGAGCGATCTGTCGATGATATCCTCGCAGAGCTCGTGGTGAATGGTGGTGGTGGTGCGAGTGGGAGAGGGGGGTCTGATGACAGCCAAGACGGTGCCGACGCTGGCAATGACGAACAGAGCGGCACACTGCGCGGCGAGACGGATGACGCCGTACCGATCACGGCGTTTCTCACGCCTCAGCAGCAACGGCGACTCCGCCGTGCGCTACCGACTACGCAGGGTCGACGCGACGACGACGGCGGACACGATGTCAAACACGCGCTGCCACCGCCCACGATGCACTTGGCGACGTCTCTTCCACTCGGCCTCCGCACGATGACCCACGAGCTGGATCACGTGGCCAATGGGCACCCCTCACTGCACAGACACGCCGCTGGTCACACGCGCCTTGCTGCAGGGATGGTGTGGAGTGCCGAGGTGGTGCTCGAAGGTCGAGTGGGGGCACCGGACCTGGCCCTGCGCTCACGCGTTAGTGGTGGAGACGAAGAGTCAGCCTTGTCCTGGTGGTGCTCGGATGCGGCGTCTGTCCAGAAGCGCAGAAAGGTGATCTGGGTGGATGCGGCCATCCCGGTGACGCGGTGGGTTGTGGCGGCTGTTCTGGTGCCGCTCTCGCTGGTGGCACAACGCATACAAGCGCATCGACTGACCGCGCTCTTCATGGAAGAGCCGTCTCGAGGGCTTCGCAGCCGCCACCACACGATGGGCGAGGACGCCCTCATGCGTGCGCTCCATGAAGGACAAAATCGGACAGAGAGGGGGGACGAAAAGACCGTCAGTCGGCCCTTGACGGCTGGTGTTGCGCCATGGCAGCGCGGCGAGCAGGCCGATGCGGGAGCGACGCGCAGCACGCGTTACGCTCTGCACCGTCTGGTGGGCCGCCTCGGTGACCAGGCGCGGCTGCTCGTGGTCCCACCGTCTTTTTCCGTTTACGCGGCGGTCAAACTGCTGATGGACGTCGCGTTGTGCCGCGATGTGGAGCGGGTCGTACGGCGCTTTCTCGAGCGCCTTGCAGATGACCCACACTGGTGGTTTCGGCGCGACGCCGCACACTACACACGTGACGGGACAGCCTCGACGTTCATCTCTACTGCCTTCTCCGACGCTCTACGAGACAAGCGCTTCGGGGCACTCGTCAGCCTCGCGGTGCTTCCCGCAAGCGCGGCAACGGAACACGGTCATGCGAGGGTCGAAAACGAAGAAAACCAAGGAGCTGAAAAGGGCGAGGAGCCTGGTGGCGATGCCAGCAACAGCCAAGGCTGTGTCGATCCCATTCTTGATATCTTCGCTTCTTTTCAGCTGCATTTCGCCTTCCCCGAAGCGCTGGCGGTGGTCTTCCTGCCGCGTCTTCTCAGCGTGTACATGGAGAACGAAACAGGCGCTCTGCAGCGCACCTACACATCTGCATTCTGGCAGCACCGTCAGGGACTTGTCGCGAAGAGAACGACGGCACAGAACGAGGCGGCCGTGGCGGCGTTGCGCCTGCAGACGACGGTCAGCCAGCGTGGTGGCAACACGGTCGCACCAGCGCGTCAACCAGCAGCGACGACGGCGACCAGTGGCGCCTTCTCCGACATCTGGAGCTACGTCTTCGGCTACCTGTGCTCGCTGCAGTACGCGCAGATCGCGTTGAGGCGGCTGCAGAAGGAGGTGCAGCAGCAGGAGGCCCAGGATAAGCAGCTGCTCGCCTCGATGGGTGGACAGAGTGCGGCGTCGCAGCGTTTGCGACGTGTGTCGCGTGGCCTTGGTAGCGTCTTCTTCACCCTGTCCTTTGCTGTGGACACGCTCTTGACCTTTGCCCAGCGCGAGGGCACGATATTCATTGACAAGCTCGAGCACATTCTCATGCGCGGCAAAGAGCACACCGTCGGATCCACCACGAGCTTTTGCCAAGAGATCGATGCCCTACTGCTCGATCTCTTCCTCGTATCTTTCCCCGTCCGGCAACCAGCGATGCACACGGCGGAGGAGCGAATGGCCATCTCCGCTACCAGTGAAGCCGTAAGGGACGCCGTCACGCGCGTGCTGCAGCTCGCACTCAGCCCAACGCACGCGCCACCTAGCATGATGAGCGCGCGTGTGCACAACGCGGTGGACGCGCTTGTTGTCATTGTTCAAAGCCTGCGCGATGCGACGGTACTCAAGGCGCGGCTGCAGCCACTTGTGGCGCTCTTCACTTTCAATCGCTTTTATGGTGTGGACCAGCACACCCCTAGCTACCGCTTCCGTTAGCGCGACATCGAAAGAAAAAGAAAAAGAAAAAAACACATGAAGACAAAAGCAAAGAGTTGAAGTCCTCACAATAAACAACAACAACAACAAAAAGAAAGAAGACCGATAGTCCTGGCAATGGCGCTCTTCGCGTCTTCTCTACGGCTAGACGTGCGACGTGCGTGTACTGGTGAGGTCGCCTGTCGTCCTGCGCTGCACTAGCTCACGCGCATCCCCCGTGTGTGTGTGTGTGTGTGTGTATGTAGTTACGCGTTCCCATTCTGTTGTCCCACTCGTCCTCCTCCTCCTCTCTCTCTCTCACACACACATGCGCACATTCTGGAGCAGTACACTCTCGAAAAAAAAAAAGAAGAAATCTGAGGTCGGGCAACTGCGGATACGAAGGAATGGACCCGCAGCCTCTTCCTCCACCGCGCCGGCTTTCTGCCCGTACGTTTGAGCCGGACGACATCGACCTTCTTATGCGCACGAGCCCACGCCAGTTCACCGCTGAGGAAATCACCGCCCTCGCCTCCTTTGATCTGCCTGATCCAGATCCGGAGGTGTGGCAGCAGCTCACGAAGGACGCGGCCAGTGCGCCTCAAGAGGCCCGCTTAGCTGACTTCTTACCAGGTGCTGCAGCCGCGGAAGCGACTGCCCCGTATCCGAGTCGACCGACAACGGCGCAGCAACGCGCGCGGGGTGCTCGACTCGGTGAATCACTGCCGCTGCCGTCGTCAGCACAGCCGCATCCGCCGCCACTGCAGCGACGGCACGAAGAAGGAATGACCGATGCGAACGTAGGCTTGGCCAGCTCAGAAGCGGCCCAGTCGGGTACCCTCATCACGGGTCGGCGCCTCTCGCAGCAGCTGCATCAGAAGCCGTCTCCGTCTTCAGAATTAGCTGGCGTCGACGATACAAAGCGCATCTTCTCAGTTCTCTCGCGACAAGATCTTGTCGGTGGTCCGGAGACTGTGGCGGAGGCCATTCTCAATACGCGCTTTGTCGACCTCTCAGACCGGGACCTGACCACCACGGCAAGTGCCGAGTGTTTTCTGAACGCCACGCACGTCTACTTGCAGCACAATCAGCTGACCGACGTTGACGGACTCCTTCTCCTCGCCCAACTCCGGGTGCTCGTCGTGCACCACAATCAAATCACCAGCCTCACACCATTGGCTGTGTTGGACGCGCTCATGTACCTCGACGCGCGTGACAACATGGTTGAGCGATTAGACGCGGAGTGGGACCTCCCACGCACCTCCCTGCAGTATCTGAACCTGCTCGGCAACCCCTGCTGCCCCGTTCCCCGCGAGGCCATCGTGGACGGCGTGCCTTCCGCGAGCGTGCCGGCGCTGCCAGCGGTGCAACACTACCGCCGCGCCATCGAGTCGGCCTGCCCTGAGCTTGAGGTGCTCGATGAGATCCCCACGGAGGCAGCCGAAGGCACCTCATCCTCATCCTCCACCACTGAAGGGGAAGGCGACGAGAAGGACGAGGAGCCACCGCAGACGCGCGAAAACGGAGAAGACACGAAAGAGGAGAAGCAGCCTCCCGCGTCCCGCACCTCGGCGCGGAAGCCGACGAAGCCAGCGAAGCCGTCCACAGCCCCGAGCGGTGTGAAGCGTCGATCCGCACAGTGCAATACAAGTCAGTCGCCGGTACCTCCGCGTCGCGCGAGCGATGGCGTCACCACGCGCACGCACAATGGCTCGGGTAAATCAGCGGCGACGGGCACAGGGTCAACGAAGAGCCGTCCGCAGCAGCGCCTTGAGCAGTTGCGAGCAGAGGCCTCGCAGACGGCGGTCGACAAGACGCCTCCTGGGCAATGTCGTGTTGGCAGCCCGCCAACAAAGAGCGAAGACACGCCTAGTGCAGTGGATATAGCGCACCGTGAGGCCGACGACTCCTCGGAGGTGCTGAAGAAGGCACTCCAAGCGAAGCGCGACTCCCTGACAGCCGGTGCGGCGATATCCGACGATGAAGCCCGCCTCCTGCAACAATTTCAAATGTGGGCTCAAAGTCGCCGTGCGGCCGTGCTCGCGACGTTGGACGACGTTGAGGAACAGGGCGAGGCAGACGACGACGTCAATCGGCCTCAGGCGAGTGCAGCCGGTGCGCCGCGCCGGCCCTACAGCAGCAGTGATGATGCCGCGTACATGCAAAGTAAAATGTACCTCGATGTGGAGTTCGCCGACAAGGTCGCCCGGGATCGACTGGAGCGGTCACTCGAGGATACGTGGGCGGGTGTCGCCAAGGTGCGTCAAACACGCACGGCCCTCTTGGCTGAGCGTCGGCGGCAACAACGGGAAACGCTCAACGAGCACTCGAAAGCCTATCAAGACACGCTGCAGCTCTTGAAGAAAGAAGGCTTCACTGAAAACTTGGATCCATACCGTGTTCAGAAAGGACCGCAAGCCAGCGACTGACTATGTCTTGAAACGCGGCGTCACACTTCGCTTCCTTTTTTTTTTCTCTCATTTTTTTATCATGCTCATCCTAGTTGGGAGCACCGATGCTCATAATTGTTGAGGCTCTTACCGTTTGCTGACCTCTTCGCCGCACTCCCTTTGCCTGAGCCTACGATGTACGGCTCGTGCGCGTTTTCTTTGTTGCCAGGCTTTCGACCTCTCTATATGTTTCCCTTTTTTTTTCCCCAGTGCATATGCTTACCTGTACAGTTCTGGTGTGTGCTGATCGAGAAGCATGCGAAGAAAAAGAAAAAAAAACGGCAGGTTGCACAAGAGGACACCACATATCTACAAAGGCAATACACACAAACGAACAAAAAGAGAAGAAAAGGCGGTCTTCTCGTCTCCGTCTGCTTGCCATTCTGAAGGGCCCACGCTCGATGTGCGTGCAGCGGCGACAGGCATCTGGTAGGACCTTCATTCGAAACCAGTCACCGGGTCGGCACTAGATTCTTCGTCTTTTCGAGGGACCAGGGTGGGGCTTGAACGCAGTGGTATGCTGCACGTACCCACATCCTTTCCTTTTCACCGTCACTCTCCTTCTCTTTTTTATTCCTCACGTGCCGCCTTTTGTATGTGACCATGCGCGCGGCTTGGAAAAAACAACAACAAAAATGGACGTGAAGCTGCGTGTGTGTGTGAGCTGCTGCTGCGCATTCACTCGTCCCTTGTAGAGCCGGTACCGCTGCAAGTGCCTTCACCTACGCGCTCAGCTTTTTTTTTTTTTTCTTCCTTGTTTGTTGCTTTTTAACGCACGCGTGGGGAGAGATCTGGATCATTCACAGAGCCGCCTGCACCGCAATCCGCCATGCCGACAGCACCACCGAAGAGCTCTTCAGGGCCGCGAACCCTCTCCCAGGTTCTGATGGCTGTTCACGCTGAGCTGCGCCAGGTACTCGACCCATCCGTTGCCAATGATGCCGATGCCACCCACACCACGCTCAACGCTCTCACTGAAGAAGACTGGAATATGGTCTTGTACCCTGTCAGTGAGCTGAGGCCGTACCTGCAGGTGTCCTCGCGTGGGTTGGCACAGTCCTCGCCGCCGGACAGTGCGACGACGGACACCACGTCCACTCCTCACCCCACCACTCCGCATGCAACCACAACGGAGCTGTACAACGAAACGGTGTTGACACATTACGTCAAGTGTCGGTGCGCGGAGCTGCCGATGCGTCTACAGACCGAGGCGGTTCTCTTACGACGGCACGAGTATGTGGTGCGCCAGCGCATGCGTGAGCTGATTGAGCTCTCAGAATACATCGCGCTCTGTGGCGGACAGGCACCGGAGCTGCGGCCTGAGAAGGGGTCGATTCCTACCAGCGCCATGGCCTCATCAACTGGCGATGAGGCCCTGCCAAGCGATGTGCAGATGCTGCTCTCGCCCTCCGATGCGGCACGGCGCCTTCAGCGTGCGCAGGAGCGTATCGCAGAGCTGGAAAAACTCGTGCGCCAAGAGTCGTGGCAACGGCTGCGGTGTAGCCAGCGCATGGTCCTCATGAGTAAAGTGACGCGCGCGTTGATGCGACAGTGGCGAGAGTCGTTATCGACCGCACCGGGTGATGTGAGGGACAACAACGAGGCCATCAGTCGTCCTGCGAAGAAGCAGCGGTCGGAGTAGCGCGTCCTACGATTTCTGGTCGTCGGCGCGGTCGGCTGCGTCCCGCTCCGCCGACGTTTCCGTTGGACGTAGACGAAAAGGAGACACTCTTTCGAAGCGAAGCGCGAGTGATGCCACTGTGGCTGCACAAAAAAGTGCGCACAAAACCTGCCATCGAATGAAAAATGAACGCAAGCGCAACGCCTCGCGTCCGCCTTGAAGAAAAGAAAAAAACATGAAATCGTGTGTGCCCACTCACAGACCTCCTGAAATGAGTCGCTGATGGCGGGGCGGAGCGAGCCCCCCCCCCCCCCCCCGTACGTATTCCACCACTTGGCAGCGGCTCATTAATGTTCCTTCTCTTTCTTCTCGGACGCCGTGTGCCTCACCTGGATGGGCTGCGACTAAGATGATCTGTGAGTCTGCCTGTTGGACAGAAGCATCTCCCCCTCCCCCTCTTACATTTCTCTGTGCCTTTCGCCCCTCCCCTCCTCTCCCTTGTTCTGTCTTCGCCTTGGACACATTATTGTGAGCACTGCGTGTGTGTAGTTGGTTCGTTAGTGTTCAAAGTGGGAGGCTACTGCGTACTCCTTCGTGCTGTTGTTGTTTTTTTCGTTTTGTTCTCCCCTTTGTGGACGCCAGTTTTTGATCGCCTCTCGTTCTCCCCTCCCCTCTCTTCCGGTCACTGTTTTCTGTACACTGTGCGTTTCATCGTCATTTTTTTTTCTTGTCGTTGTTGTTTCTTTTCTTTCTGTTCCGCTCTCCCAAAGCTTCCTTCGGTACCGCACAACATTAGCGAAGCCCACGTCGTCGCGCAGTTTGTTCTGTGACGCTACCGTTCTTCCGGTTGTTGTTGTTGTTTTTTCCCCCACCGCGTGGGTCCCAGAAGTTCGCCACTTTTCTGCCTCACATCTGGTCTAGACTTTCACGTTGAGGTTGCATTCGGGTGTACTACA
Organism: Wallacemonas rigidus; assembly: GCA_030849045.1. Lineage (NCBI taxonomy): Eukaryota > Euglenozoa > Kinetoplastea > Trypanosomatida > Trypanosomatidae > Wallacemonas > Wallacemonas rigidus. Next base: position 10,050 of record JASAOL010000508.1, read on the forward strand.
TTTTTTTTTTTTTTTTGCTTTTTCTCTCGCATTGGCTTCTCGTTGAAGGCTCCGCGCTTGACCTGGTCCGTTGAGCTCAACTTCTGCTTGTGCCCTTTGCTGATTGTTTTATCTTTCTTCAGTTATTTTATTTTATTTTGTTTACCACATCCGTCGGAGTGTCCGTCACTCTCTCCCTCTCTTTTTTTCTTTCACTCTCGTTCCACTCTTCGGTTTTTTTTTTTCTTGTTTTGCTTTTTTTTTTGTTTGTGGCTTCAGCAGTGTGAGCGTCGTCACACCTCGCTGAACCCTGTCCCGAGATCGCGAAGGGTCCGCTTTGAGAGATTGAATTCATTTTTTTTTTCCAACCACCTTTTCTCTCCTCTTTGTGTTCATTTGCCGCCCCCCCCCCCTCTCCTCCCTCACGCCCGTGTGTCCTCTCTTCACAGTTCGTGTCCAATTGTCCTTTCACTCATTTTTCTTTTTTCGTTTCTTCTCGTCGTGGCACTTGCGTCCTCCACTTCTTTTTTTTTTTCTTTTTTTTTCTTTTTTTTTTCTTTTTTGTCCATTTCTTGAGAGCGCGCCGCAGAGTCTTGAGCGCCGATATTGTGATCCTGCCAGCCGCTTGCGCACAGTGTAGCCTCTTCGCGTGGTGTATTGTTACTTGTCCTCCATCTTCTTCACGTTTTCCCTTTTATTTCCTTTTTACTCCGCCCCCTTGTCATCCGTTGTTTACGTCTTGTTTTTATTTCTTTGCTTTGGCTCTGCCTGTGTCTGTGTGTTATCTCCGTTTTCGCACGTCTCGTGTTGAGCACCGCTGCTGGATCTCATTAGCTTGCACCACACGCTCAGCTGGAGGTCCGTTGAAACATGTACGGCGGTTCATCTGTGCAGTCGTCGCTCACCCCAGCACGTCAACGACATGCGCCACACAGTCGAGGACAGACTTTCGATGGCCCCCCGCCCCCACCACCTTCGTATGAGTATAGTGCCAGTGCCGCCCTCGCACCACCACCCTACCTTGGTGGTCCCTCGTCACCGATGATGCCTTTGGGGCCGATAGTACCAGGGCCTCTGCCGCCGCCCCCACCCCTCCCACCACCACCGCAGCCACCGCTGCCCGGCGCGAGTCGTGACGCATGCGGACATGCCGGTGTCGTTGCGCCGCCACCGCTCATGGGGATGGGGTGGAGCCCTGTGCCCCCTCCGCCCCCGCCCGCGTACATCGACGGAGTCGGCGCCATGATGATGCCACCACCTGAGTACCCGCGTGGCCCCAGTGGGTCCCTGAACAGCAACAATCGCGCGAATAGACGAAACAAGGAAGGTGCGCATAAAGCTGCTCCCCGCGCGCGATCGGCGCAGCACGAAGGGGAAGATGTGGCGCGTAAAGCCGTCCAGAAAAGGCCAGCGAAGGGCATCCATAGCAGCGGCAAAAGCAAGGCGATCAGCGACAGCGGTGAGAACACGACTGGTACGCGCATTGAGGACGACGGGCCTCAGCCGCCGCCGACATGCACGGTGGTGAGTGGCAGCAACAACAACGCCATGAATCCGAGTCGCGACATAAGTGTTGCCAGTGCTGGCGTGACCAGTATGTTTGGAGACCCAACGCAGTCATCGGCTCAGTCTGATGGCGCGGTCGCTCGCGAGGATCGCGCGTCGTCGGGCACGTCAAACTCAGCCAGTCCCGTGAGCATCAAGGCCAGTATCAGCCCCTCATCAGAGATGCCCACCACAACGATCACAGCGGCAGCAACAGCGGCAGTTGGTGCGACAGATCCGAGCGTACCGTTTGGCATCGCTCCTTTCCCGCCACCACCTGGGTTTTCCGCGATCAGCGCGCCAGCACCAAACTTTGCGGACCACAATAGTCAGAGCTACCGCAGCTCCAGCATCGGTGCACAGGCTATCTCCTACTACAGCACAGACATGAGCGACAACAGCTCCTTCCGGCGCGGGGCAGGGATAGAGTCGCCGCTACCCCCTGGTCAGGTTGCCGCGTATCTACAAGTCGCTGCGGGCCCGTGGTTGCGCAGTGCTGAGTCCAACGCAGTCCAGTCACCAAATCAGACGGGGCATGGGTCGCCGCCGACACCTGGTCCGGCCACCGCAGGCGCTGGCGCACCACCGCAGCCCAGCAGCACAGCGCCTGTGGCTCCGACGAAGACGATGACGCACCGGCCTTACAGCGTAGGGATGGCAGCTCAGGGGTACTATGGCATCACGGCGACTTGGCGAGGGGAGGTACCCGAGGCAGACGATAGCATGCGCATCCGAACGAGCTCCACTGTCGAGAGTTTCGCCAGCCACTGCTCGCCGCGTGGTGTTGCCCTCGCACTGGCACAGCCGCAGCCGCAGCAGCCGGGGTCTTTCTCCACCGTACACAAGACGAACAGCGCAACGGTCAACTCCCCCTCCACATCACGGGCCAGCCCTGTCGCGCCGACGACGGGCCTCTCCTCACCGCCGGCCTCACCTCCGCGGTCTTCTGTACATCAGCCATACCGTGAAGCCGATACGTGTACGGTGGAGGACGGCGCGGGGCTTTCAGTGCACGTGATTGAGCGCCGCGCGACGCACATCAGCAGCCCCATTTCGCAAACACCCAGAGTGCCCACCAGCTTCCTGGCCGCCGTACCATCAGGCTTGTCGAACGCACAGGCCACGTCACGGCAGTCATCTTCCGTGATGAACCACGCTGCCAGCGGCGCGCAGGCACCATCACTGCGCGCACCATCCCCATCCGCCCAATCAACTGCGGTGCCTCAGTCGGTCCACGGACAGAACGCGTTCGCTTGGCACGCACCCGGCCTCGAATCGGACTCTGCTGCCCCAAAGACGCGCGTTACAAACAACCCATACTGGCCAGTACTGGGGACGACACAGAGCCCCAGTCAAAAAATGACAGGACCTGTCAGCGCGATCAATGTGACGGCATCGGCTCTCACGCCCACCGCCGGTCTGGCACCGTCAACGGTGGGCGCGGCAGGTCACCGAGGTGTGTTAGCCGGGCAGCCACTGCACATGGTGCCAAGTTACAACTCTAGTGCAGCCGGGAGCGCTGGGTGGACCGGCCCGTCGTCGATGGTGACCTCAACGGCCCCCAGCACGGGTGTACCAAGTCCACCCTTTCTCCCAGGCACAGCGCCTGCGGGACTGTGTGGCGACCAGACGCCGCTACCTCAGCAGTCTACCGCTCCGTCAATGTCACACGGGCAACCCTACGCACAGCCACTGCCGGTGGCTCCCGCGCAGCCGCACCAACATATGCCAATGCCGGGCTCGGCACCCCCACCACCACCACCACCGAATCGGACTTCTGCGCCGGCCGCATCGTCGAACGTGCCGCGGCCCCCTCTGTATGGCAACCGACAGTACACGTGATAGAGACAAGGATACGCAGAGAGCGCGTTCGTTGACTGGCCGCTGCTCGACGACAAAGCGCGGAGATGCTTCTAGCTGGTGAGTGGTGGCTCTGTGGCGCTCTCAAGTAGTGCGATTGACTGTTGGTGCGCTTTCGGTTTCTCCTCTTTGTCTCTTTGTGTGCGTGTGCTCGACATGAGTGCATGTGAGAAGCGTATGTTTCCGCTTGTTTAGTCCTTGACTCGCCATGCCTGTTTCTGTTGTTCTTGTTGTTGTTTGTCTCGTTGTTGTCGTCTTTTTTTTTTTTTCGCAGTGTACAAGTCGGAGCGTTGACACGTTCACTTTGGTAATTCGCTCGTTGCCCACCACTGTCTACGCTCTCTTTTTCTGTTGTCTTCTATTCAACAAGTTTCCCAGCCGGTTCCAGGCAGTGGCTCTTTTTTTCTTTTCTTTTCGTTCTCAGATAAAGTTGATCTGTCACAAGTGCTTGAATCACCAATAATATTGCTCGCTTTGCTTTTTACTATCTTTTTTTCGCTTTCTGACGGTGTGTTCGTTTCGTTGTCTTCGCGTTTGAAACAGTATTTCTCCCCACGTCCAGTATATAGTTGTTGTTGTTGCTTTGTATCCGCTCCTTCCTCCCTTCTCTTCCTCTTCGTGCTCTTTTTTTTTTCCACCTCGTCATCTGTGTCCCTCTCCACACGCGGCTTCGTTTCACCATGTAGCTGGACTGTTGTGTGCGACACTGCGCCGGGTCGCGGTGTGCGCGCATCGACGTTGTGCGCACCATGTTCAAGTTCGCCATCTTCACTTTTCACGCAGCACTCATGGAGTCATGTACATGAGTTCGTCATACTTGACGCACGTGTGTCCCAGCAACAGAAAAGAACAAGTGCTCTTTTCCTTCTGGCGTAAAAGCGTGAGCACTCTTCGCTTCTTTCCTTGCCGAACAGTGGCGTATTTACATTATTGTCGAGTCTTAGCGTCGAGATCCTCCCTAGTCCTTTGGCTTTTTCGGGATCAGTTTTGTTCTGTGTGTTAGTCAATCACTGTGTGGTGACTTTTCGCATCCGTTCGAGGTGATGTGTGGAGTGCTAGATGCAGACGCACGCTTCTTGTCAATGATAGTACCTCTTTCCAATTTCTTCTCGTTGAATTTTCCGTCCTTTTACGGTTCTCTCTCTCTCTCTCTTTTTTTTTTGTTTTCATTTCTATTTTTATATGCGAAGGTGTGAGGGAAAGGTATGGTACGTGTTGATTTGTGATGGTCAGTCACTCGCACACGTGCGGCCACCGCTGCGTGCTGGCGTCGTCTTCAGCTTGGTCCTGTCAGTCCGACCCCATCCTGATATCCTCCCTTTCTCCACTCATTTCGCTCTCGTCACATGCATTTTCTCCTCGTCTCTCCCCGAGTGACCCGCGAGTGAAGTGACGTGTGTCTGTGGCGTCGATATGGCTACCTGTGCACGAGTGAGCGGACAGGAATAGTTGCGTATCACGTCTGCCTCGGTCTTCTCTTCCTCTTTTCTATTTCTGCGACTGCGACTGCGAGATGTAGCTATCTCTTCTGTTACTCCCCGTTATTCCCTCTGGCGATTCGTTTCCGTTTCCTTTTCTTTCTTCTTGTTCCCCTCTCCATCTTTTTTTTTTTTTTACTTCTTTTTGGCTCTATTTGGCTCATCGGTTGTTCACGCCTGAAGTTGTTGTTCTTGTCTGCAGTGGTGCGACTTGACTAGTTGCATTCCGCCGCCGCTGCGTCCATCAGCGAAGGGGGAAAAAAATGTGAGAAAGACAAACGGCGCCATGTCACACGCCACAAGTGATGTGTGCACCGTCTGCACTCGTAAAGGAATACCGACATGTGCGGGTCGCGGCATGTAGTCTATCGATGGGGTAGGCGCGCACGCGTGCATCTAGAGAGAGGGAGCGCAGTGACGTCTCGTACCACTGCCTCGACCTCCTGGCTCTGCCCGCCTCCTTCCCCACAAGCGCACAACAATGAGGCACCTGTTGATTTTTCTTCCTCGATGTCCACTCGTCTTTCCGTGCTCATGCTTTCTGTGTGCGTGTGCCGACACCCAGTACGATGTGCTCGCTTCTTCCGAGCGCAGCAGTGCGGCAAGAATGGGGTATTTCAGGGGGTACGAGGATGGTGTGAGTCACGCGAAGGAAAAGGGTGGAGCCATCGTGGGCTCTGGCATCGCCGCTGAGATGGCGCACCCGCGCGGTGACAGACTTTGGCTTTTACCTACCACAACACGTACCTGATCACCCGATGAGCTAAGCACGTCCGTGGGGTTTGTTTTCTCACAAATTGGTCTTTCGCTGGTTCTCGCTCCGTTTGCATGTGTGCTCTTGAATCTTCTCCTACGTGAGTGCGTTTTTTTTTCTTTTCTTTCCCTTTGTGTTTCCCTCCCACGTCGTTGCCGAGCGTACGTGTCTGTCAATCATGTGATGCGATGTTCAGATGGCGAAACATGGGCGCGAGTATTCATGGTAGTCAGTGCCGTCCTCGCGTCTTTTTTTCTTTTGTTTTCCCTTGCAGTGCAGACCACAGAACGAGAGACAGAAGAAAAAAAAAAAAAACGTGTTTGCGTGGAGGCGGAAAAGAAAAGAAGGCAGTGCCGTTTGCTGCCGTGGTGCTCCGCTGCAGGCTCTTGTATGTGCTCGTGGAACGGATCTTCCACTGCGGTGTACATTGAAATGTGAAGTGGACGAGAAGGAACGCGACGAGGACGCCGAATAGAAGCGCGCGAAGTCGACACTCACTGTCAACGCACTGTGGAGAAAAAATTAAGAAGCACACACATGCACGCGACAAAATGGCGCTCTCTGCCTCTCTCTCTCTCTCTCCGCGTGCGATGCGCTTCACTGCAGTGATGCGTGCGCCGCCAACGAAAGCTACACATGATGGCTGCTATCGCTAACTCTCGATGCATGACTTGGGTCCATTTCTTATCGCTCTCTCTCTCTCTCTCCCGCCTCTTCTGACTGATATGTGTACCCTACCTCGCAGCAAGGTTCGCACTGAGATACAAGTCAGGGAAGAAAAACGGCGCAAGAAAAGAAGACCAGATCATTATTCGCCCGATCGCGGTAGCCTGGAACGCTTTCGCAATCCATGTGGACCCGAAGAAAGCTCATAAACCTCAAGTCTCTCTGCTCATCAGAGCACGAGGCGGTTGTGGTCACCACAACCTTCGCCGCCCAGCAATCGTCAAGTGACACCGTCGCCTCCCTCACGCTTGAACGCGATGAGTTCAACTGCGCTGCCTCGCTCGCGTACACGATGGTCCCGGAGGTGAGTGAGCGCGAGGTGTTCGCGCTGTCCTCGTGGTGCTTTCAACGGTGGGTGCGGGCAGGGACAAGGAGCGATGCGGTGGTATCTTTCATGGCGTCGAACCCGAAGGTACGCGGCAGCTTCAGTCAAATTGAGTACTTCTTCGCAGGCACGGATAACGGTCAGCTCTTCATGGTGCCGCTGATGCCGCCGCACCTCATCCATGCAATTCGGCAAGCGCAGCCGCCGTCTGTGGCAGGCGACGCACACAGCCGCGATCTGTTTTTACCATTGCAGGCGTTGACAGAGGCCGCCCGTGGCGGTAGCACCTCGGCGGACGCCGCTGCCGTGAGCTGTGGCCCTCGCCGGCTTCTTCACCAACACGCCATGGAAGAGCCGGTGACTGCCGTTGACCACGTGGGGACCGTGATCGCCTCCGGCTCCGATGACCGATCGATTGCCGTGTCATTTTTCCATCCCGTGCCGACGCCTATTGTGACTTGGACCCAACCGTCACCGATTCGGTGCCTGAAGCTGTGGGAAGGAGCAGCCTTCGGGAACGACACGTACACGGACGCGTTGGCAGACGAGACGACCACAGCACAGCAACGGCGTGTGTGGCATGAGAGGCAGCAAGCGAAGGAACGGGCGGCTGTGTACCTATTCGCTGGCGACGAAGCCGCGCTGGTGCGCCTGTGGCGTGTGGATGTGCAGGCCAAAGACTATGTTCTCCTCCACGTGCTTGTGTGCGCACAGCACACCCGCCCTGTGCGCTCCGCGCTGGACATGCTGAGTATGGAGGATCCGAATCAACCTGTTGTCGGCCGCGAGACCACGAAGTCCATTCACTGTCTGGCCATTGATGGCGACGCCAGGCTTATTGCCGGCACACAGGATGGCCTGTATGTGTGGAACCTCGCTCAGCTGTCTTGGAAGTCCAATGACGTCGATCTCGACGAGCACCCGCTGTGTTGGGACGAGGCACAGCGCTGTCCGCTCTCCGTCTCTGGTCTCAGTCCGCCATCGCAGCTCGCCATGGTCAAGATGCGTGCATCGCGTCTCGTAAATCTACACGTCGTGCTTCGTCACGCAGATGTCGTGCGCGCACAGCTCGAAACAGCTGGAGCCCACCTCAGCGCAGACGCACCGGTCAAGGCCCACGTCAGTAAGTGGAAGCCCAAGTATGGCCGGGCAGTCACCAGTGGGGCGGCTGTCGGGTCCGTCGTCAATACCGTCTACATCCCTTCTGAAGCCGATACACCGGAGGCCGTGCTCAAGACAGCCACCGTCTCACTGTCCTTTGAAGACGGCGAGCTCCACAATGACATCCGAGTGCCTCTAAGCTGTGTCGAGCCCGTTGTGTACCCGCTCTGCGCCTTGCCCACGTATCGAAGCCACTGCTACGCCGTCGAAGTACTGCAGCCCCACCGTCGTCTCATCAGCAGCGGCTCGAACGGCTCCATTATCCTTTGGCAGTGGTCAGCCGAGGACGGCGCCGGTGACGACGGGAAACCCCGCTACGTACCCACAGTCATCGCCGGCGGCGGCAAGCCGTTCTTTCGGGGCTTGGGTCGGCGTCTGTGTGTGCTGCGCGCACCTGACGTTTTTCTGTCGTGCGGCTACGATGACGGCATGGTGAAGGAGTGGCACGTCTACGAGGAACCGGAGCGAATGGTGCGGTGTGAGAGACGCTTCACGATGATGCCCGCGGAGGGATACGCTCGCGCCGCGCGCGGGGGAGGCGGAGCAGCCTCGCACGTTGATGCAGCGCGTGAGGCCGCGGAGGCGATGACCGCACTTGTCAATGGTCGCCGTGCAGCGGACGAAAAAGACGCGAAGGAGACGGAGGTGAAGTCCGAAGTGGATGAGGAAGACGACACAGATCCTGATGCGTGGAGAGATGGGGGCGAGGTGGTGGGGGGTATATCGTGTGCCGTCGCCTTCCCTGCATTCGCCGCGGTTTTTCTTGTCGGCGCCTTCGAGCATGTCATACAGACATTTACCCTGTCAGAGGTGCAGGGGTGCGAGGCCCCAAGGAACTTCATTTACAATGGTTTCAAGACGGTCAAGCTTCCGGCGTCACTTGTCGAGGACGCGTATCGTCAGCTCGATGTGGAACCACAGGCACAACAACTTCTAGATTGACGTGCGGCTTGGGTCTTGGCAGGTTGACTGATGGGACGCGATCCGTACACGCACGTTCTTGTTGTTTCTCTCCCTACCGCTTCTCCTTTTCCCCTCGTTCTGTTTTTTTTTTTTTTTTGTGATGCTCACTTTTTTTGTTTTGTTTTGTTCTCTCCCGAATACCGTCTTCCACGAAGGTGTGTGGGGGATAGCCAGCCGTAAGGAAACTCTAGGAACAAGCAACAGCAACAACAAGACAGCCGGATAATGGGAGCAACGAGGAAGTCGAGTTCAGGCTCGATGATGAGTGAGGCTCACTGTCGGTAACCGCTTGTGTGCATGCGCCGTGCTGTGTATGTACGTTGCTCTACCTCACATCACGCATTCTGTATCGTTGACTCCGCTTCTTCTGATGTGCTCTCTCTCTCTCTCGCTCTCTCTCTCTCTCGTCCTCTTTGACCATTGACACGACTGCGGCACGTCCCATCTTCTGTCTCGTTCCTCTTTTTCTCGTGTGGTGCCAAACTGTGAGCGCAAACGAGGCCGTGTCGAAGCACATTTGGACTCACACACACACACACTACTACGTTTTGCTTATCCTTATTGAACGTTTTTTTTTCCCCCTGCTACATATCACACACATATACACACAACATCCTCAATCTTCTGGGGAAATGAATACGCTTCCTTTCGGTTCCACTTTTTCGAACAGGGCGGCGAATGGGAAAGAGTTCAAGAATATCGGAGATGCCGTGTGGCGCCTGCCTTTCGGGAGCATGCTCAAGTGGCAGTGGAGTCGCCTCTGGAATCGATACCCGCACAAGCCTGCAGAGGGGTACGATGCCTTCGGGAAGCGCTGGCTTCGTCCGTGCAACATGGACGACGTCCAGCGTACGCTTCTCGCCGCGCCAGAGACCGCTGACTTTGATCGTGCCTTCTGGATCAGCCACGCCACGCAGCTGCTGTGCCTGCGCTCGGGTACGAACATCCTGTTCGACCCCATCTTCTCCAAACGAGCATCACCGCTCACGTGTGCAGGTCCTGCGCGTCGCTACCCCGCGCCTACGACGGTGGCTGAACTACCGCGCATCGACATTGTGACGATCTCACACAACCACTACGATCACCTGGACAAGCGGAGTATTCTCGACGTGTTCAAGCGCTTCCCTGACGTGATATTTGTCGTGCCACTAGAGATGGACAAGCTGCTGCTGCCCTGGGGTATTCCCCAGTCGTCCATTATCACAATGGACTGGTGGGACGAGCTGCGCATCAAGGACGTTGTCATTGGCTGCCTTCCCGCGCAGCACTGGGGACGACACTCCTTGACTGACACCAACAAAGTTCTGTGGTGCGGTTGGGCGATCGGGTGGAACCCAAAATCCAGCCCGCTGGAGTCTACGACTGGTGCCGATGACGCCAAGTGGAGTGACGCGGATGGGCAGATTCCTACCCAACCAAAAACGAATTGGGCCTCACTGAAGACGTACTACTTTACAGGCGACACCGCCTTCAACGAGGAGGTGCTTCGTCTTATTCACCGTCGGGTACCACGCTTCGACATGGCGGCACTGCCCATTGGTGCCTACGCACCCCGCTGGTTTATGTCCTCGCAACACATCGACCCCGAGCACGCCGTTCAGATTTTCAAAATGCTGAACGTGCAGCGCGCTTACGCGGTACATTGGGGTACATTTGAGCTGGCAGACGAGCCCCTGGACGAGCCACCACAGGTACTTGCCGCAGCGCTCGAAGCCGAGGGCGTACCACCCGAGAAGTTCGTGGCTATTTGTATGGGTGAGCACGTGGACTTTTGAGGGCCAGAGGAAATGAGAGACTGGACATTCAGTGTGCACCGACGTGCTTGGTATCGCGCACCTACGCGACACGATATGAACTTGGGCTCAATTCCACATTATGCATATCGCTTGCTTTTATCTCCTACACTTTATCTTTTTTTTTTTTTTTGCTGTTATTGTTTACCTGTTTATTTTGCACTTATGCATCGCTTGCTTTCTCAGCAGACATGTTTGAGCACAATCGCCAAATCGATGTCATCAAGAAAAAAAAAAACGGTCATCTTTTTTTTTTTTTTTGTTGTTGTTGTTGGTTGCTTTGCATGTTTTATATGAAATGTGGGCAGCAGTGCCGCTCTGCTACGAAGAGCTCGTTGACACACCCTTCCGTGTTGACCCCGTTGTTTCCATTCATCTACATCTGTACGATGCGCTTCTGCATTTTGTCACGTCCATACCTCACACCCCGATCTCTCGTTGCGATTCTTCCTTTCGCCCTCCCCCTTTTCCAAAATTCTCTCACTCTCTCGTTTGGTTGCCCAGAATCAGGAAATTCGCCAAGTATAGCGCGTCCCACTCAAGTGTCTTCACGGATTTCTCCGGCACGTCTTGTGATCTGCAAGCGCATCACATCGACACAATATATAGCTTTATTCCTCTTTTTGTTGTTCTCTCTTCTCTTCTCATCGTGTTTTTTTTTTTTTATTTCCTTGTTGCTCTTTCCTTGCGAATACTATCCCTCTCTTCTTCCATCAAGACTCATTCGCTTCGTCGTGCAGGCAGCGTCTGATCGTCTCTCTTTTTATTCCCGTTCTTTGTCCCTTTACTCTCTGCATTCCCTCATCGTCTTTCTTTCTTTGCACTATATCACAGCCACTAATTTTTTTTTTTCCTCTCTCTCTCTCTCTTTGATTTCGTGTCCATCGTTTTTTGTTACTTCAGCTTGAATTACTCGCAGTGTACTACCACTGCTCAACACGCCGCTAGGGCTGTTAGTTTTGGTTTGTTCGATCTGTATTGCGAATAGCAACACTTTTTTTTGTTGTTGTTGTGTGTGTTTGTTTGTTTGTGTTTTCTTTCAAGCACACAGCATCACACCGGCACACAGGAATGCAGAATGTTCCTCCTGGCTCAACGTGGTCGAACCGCACCGCAGATGGAACGCACTTTAAGAACCTCATTGACCCGCCGATTCCGTTGTACTACTGCTCCAACACATGTGCGTACTTCAAGTGTTTTGTGCGGCGCGCTCTGATGTGCTTGCCTGGCCCACCAAAAGAAGGCTACACTGAGTTTGGAAAGCGTTGGATCAACAAGGTCAATGTCGCCGAAGAGTACAACAAGCTTCGTGAGGATCCTGCGACGGCTGACTTTGACCGTGCCTTCTGGATCAGCCACGCCACGCAGCTGCTGTGCCTGCGCTCAGGTACGAACATCCTGTTCGACCCCATCTTCTCAGAGCGCTCCTCCCCTTTCCAGTGGATAGGCCCCAAGCGCCGCTACGAACCACCCACCACAATCGAGCAGCTCCCTCGCATCGACATTGTGACGGTCTCACACAACCACTACGACCATCTCGATGAAGGCAGTATTCGTGAGGTGTACCGGTGCTTCCCAGACGTTAAATTCGTACTGCCACTAGAGATGGACAAGGTCTTTGTCCAGTGGGGTATTCCCCAGTCGTCCATTATCACAATGGACTGGTGGGACGAGCTGCGCATCAAGGACGTCGTCATTGGCTGCCTTCCCGCGCAGCACTGGAGCATGCGATGGTCGATGCTCAAGTGTTGTGACAAGAATGGCTGTCTCTGGTGTGGCTGGGCTATTGGTTGGATGCCGGACGGCTCGACAGATTTCCCCGCGCCGAACTTGGACATACCACGCACAGACTTGACGATAGAAACGCAGCTACGCGCACCGGCGCCGAGCGACGCCTCTATTTCCTCCGACGAGCCAGTGGGGATGATGGGTCTCGGCGAGCGATCCACGGTGTTCTCACCGCGCGAGGCTGATGATGCGGGCGATGCGGACACGTCTACACAGGGCACCCACGCACGAAGTCACTCGTCCACCACGACGAGCTCCGCCGATGATGCGCAGGAAGAGGCTAAGCAGAGCTTCGGCGCGGCGGACGAGATTCCAACTCCACCAACGGTGGACTGGCAGGCCCTCAAGACGTACTTCTTCACTGGCGACACGTACTTCAATGAGGATGTGTTTCGCCTCATTCATCGTCGCATCCCTCGCTTTGACATGGCAGGACTTCCGATTGGCTCCTACGCGCCGCGATGGGCGATGTGGTCGGAGCACATCGACCCTGAGCAAGCCGTTGAGGTATTTTTACTGACGAATGTGCAAAAAGCGTACGCCGTGCACTGGGCTTCTTTCGAGCTCGCTGACGAGCCGCTCGATGAGCCCCCAGAACTCCTCAACAAGGCCTTGAGAGAGCGTGGTATCCCGCTTGAGAACTTCCAGACCATCCGGATGGGTGATCACATTGACTTCTAAGAAGTAATTGGAAAAAAAAAACGGCCACCGCAACCCCGCAACGCGTGGTGATAGCCGCAGAAGGATGGACAGGTATGCTCACTCTTTCCCTCACCCCTTCTCGTAGCGCGCATGATGGTGACCCCAGTACGAAGAAATCTTCTGAAAGCCGTCGAGGCACTATTTATTGACTACTTGTTTATTCTGAGTAGTGTCTGCGAACGTGGTCAGCTGTCTCCCGCTCTGGGCCAGACTTGAATGTGACGCATCACAGTTTCGTTTCTTCTACCTTCAATCTGTTCCCTTAACTGATGTGCTGAGGCTAGCGCGTTTCTTCACAGCAGACACCTATTTATTTTGTCAGACATAACTCGACTCTCCTGTGCCGTGGTTTCGCTTTTTCACGTTGGGTCCTGTTTGCTTTTCTCACCCTCCTTTTGCAGATGCTGTTGTTTTATTCAATTTTTCCTCTCTTCTCTCGTCGACTTCTTCCATTTGTATGTGCTTTTTCCCCCGCGTCAAGTCACTTCTCCCGTGCCCCACTCGGTCTCTTCATGAACACTGTGTGCTAACGTGCGGAAAAGCAAACAAAGAAAGCGCTCTTTTCCGGTCTCGTCCACGATACCCTTCAGACAAGACTTGTGCTTCTCCGCTTTTCTTTCGACGAAAAAACAACAACAACGCCATCTTTTTTTTTTTTTTTTTCTCCTCCACCTTGGCTTCTGTTGTTCCCTAACGTGTAAGCCCTTCGGCGTCGCTCCCACTTCCTTCATCTTTTTGACAAACCAATGCCGTTTAACTTCAGTTCTCTTTGATGTGGCGATACAACTCTTGCGTGTTGTCGCACAAAGCAATAAAAAAAAAAAGAAGTGGAAGAATGTCGTGAGCTCAAAAGCACGACCAACGCGAATTGTCGCAATGGCAATCGACAACAGAGTGTCAGGTGAGTCCGGTCCACGGTCAGTTTGGCATACCAGCGCGCGTTTTATGTGTTCGCAGCGTGCCTCCACGGTGTTGCGGCTTGACGCTCGACGAGCGCGGCGCAACTGGTACGAAACTCGTGGAGAAATAGCGACGTCCACGCGCCACATCATAAGCCCCTCTTTATCTCCCTGTGAAATTTTCCTCCTTCATCTCCGCCCCCCTCCTCTTTATTTCGCACTCTCTTTTTTATTCTCGTTTGGGGGGTGCGCGCTGGCTACGCTCGCGGCGGCCCCCTCCCCGTTCTCGTCAGGCGGCGCCGCCCTCTGCCCCGTCGCCTATGGCGGGTGGCCGAGGGGGAGCCCGCTCGCCCTCGGGGCAGGGCAGGCGGCTGGGCGCCGGCGCCAGCTCGGGCATCGCCGACCCCCCACGCGCGCCCCCTCCCCCCGCCAGCACCACAACCAGCGGGCGCCGCCGCGACCGAAACCGCCACCAAGACCCACCGCCGCCCACCTCTCCAAAAAAAAAAAAAAAACTGTGAATAAAACTGGAAGGATCAAGATACTCATTAGCCAACACTGATTGAAACCCAAAGGTAGATTAGCAGCCTTGCCCAATGACCACACAGGCGCCGGAAAAAGCGGCGAATATGAACGAACAGCAAGAAGACGATGAGGTGGTCGCGACGTACAGCGTCTTCTTTACGCCACTCCACAACGGTGAGACCCACGTTTTCCAATTTCCACTGCGCGGCACAGAGCGCCCTTACGAGATCGAGGAAGCAAAGCTTTTTTGCACGGCTGGCATCCAAAATGCAGCAGACACGACGACCGCGACGGTATCGAAACATGGCGATCTGCAGTCTGTAGTGAACCCCAATTCCCGTTTAACACTGTCAGCACAAGTGGACAGTTTTGGCTCTCCGTCGTTTCGTGACGAGGAAGGCGACGAGGATGCCAGCAACCGACATCAGCCCATGCCGTATTATTATTCGCTCGCGTCGCAGCCATTCAAATCACGGTCCGACTATTTGATCGGCTACGTTGGTGAAGGCGGTATTCACTTTTCGCCAGTCAATACCATTCACCACTTCACACCTGTCGTAGGCGCTGGAGGACCGCAATTACCCCGAACACGGCGCATTGACGGTGAGTTCTGCAGCGTGCACGGTGCGCCACTCGTCCCAGGACTCGCAGCGTCCGATCGTGTGCAGCGCGAATTATTTCGACAACGCAGTGTGATGGTCAACGCAGATGCGGCGACGGAGAAGGAACTTAATATATTTGCGCCGCGAACGGTAGAAAGTAAAGCTATGTGCAAGCGCCTTGTTGCGAAAACGGTTGAGCCCGTCGCGGAAATTTATTCGGCGTCTACACCACATTCAAGTGTGGCCAAGGTCACGAATAGTTTATTTCCCGCAGAGATCGTTCTTTCAGGGGGTATCAAAGGTGGAGAGGAAGCCAGTAATTCCTCCATCATTCGGCGCTTTCAAAACCGTTATCCTGTCGCTGACGTTGTCCGTCAGTTGATTCAGCGGTGCCAGGTGGTGACGTTGGCGATGTGCCAGTGTGTACTCGGTGCCTCAGGAGAGATCAGAGCGAGCACACTAGGCACGTCCACGTCACCTGAAGAAATTATTGCATGCCTCAGAAATTGTGCTGTATACACCCATGGCGTGTGGATCGCACGTGCTGACGATCATTTCAAAGGTGTCACGGCAGCGCTGCGTGAGGTCATCATGGTCGAATTCCACAAAAGCCAAGACGGCACGGTCGCGCGCGCAGACCTCAACAGATTGGTGTCATCTGTGGCCCAACGACGCAGCATCAAAGAAATACTTTCGTCGCTTGCGACTCTCAACACTGGTGAAGTGGACCCCTCAAAAAGACGCTGGCGTCTGCGATACACGGGTGACTCCGACCTAGAGAATGAGAAGACGCAGTTCGAGCTCAATCATGCATCGGAAGTGAACGCGCAGCGCGTGCTGTGGGAGAGGCGTGCCCAACAAGTGCAAACCCATCTTCCTGCGATTCGTTACATGCGTCCAGTTCCCACACTGTACTTTGCAGCCAGTGACACGTCAGCCAGTAGTGGTACACCACGTGGAATGACAACGTCTTCCAGTGGCGCCACGTTGCCGAACGCGGACGATCCGATCCTGGCTCCGATTCGCCGACATATTCGCGCAGTATTCAAGGAGCACGGTGTGCTGAACGTGAATAGCGCAAAAGAAATGGTAATGGCAGCGCGGTCAACACACTATCCCAACGCAACACGAGAGATGCTCAGCGCCGCTTTACAGACGACAGTGCAAAGATTTACTCCATCAACGTGGGTACTGATTAAATTGGAGGAACCGCAAGTCGACCAGTACCGTCCTTTTATTCTACAAGCTGTAGTGGAGCTGGAGAATTTCGAAACGCGCCCCGCACAAACACTGGTTGTGCAAAAACTAAAGGAAAAAGGCCTCGATCAGCTCATTGTCAGTGGTGAGCACGGTGAAGAATCAATCCCCCCGCGTATTATGTCCCGTGTTCTTGCGGAAGTTGCCGTTTACCGAGCGGGTGAGGGGCTGTGGCATTTGAAGACGGGTGTCAACACCATGGATAACTAATGATGATCCACAGTCTGCCTTCTTTGCTGTCAGACTATTTGACCAATCTGGATCTGCATATTATTCGCATTTTTTTTTTTTTTACTCGTCACGCTGTCGTTGCTCTCGCGGTTCCGCTTGTCAAACGTTAAACGTACTGTATTGTCCTCCACTCATGAACTGCGGGCTTTTTTTTGTTTTTGTTGGTACCGTTGCCCCTGCTCGAGCTTCCCCGTCTCCGTTAATTCTGTATATCCTTCACCTCTCGCTCCCTATTCTGCGTAGCAAGGATTTCCTATTGTGCTTTGCTGTATCCGTGCAGGAAATCCAGGGAGGCAGACAAGAGAAAAGGCAAAAACAATAACAACAATCAATGTGGACGAATTACTAAGGTATTGAGGAACGTACCTTTGCTTTATTCCGTTACACCTGCACGCAGATGTTCAGAGGTGTTCTTTAGCTAAGTAGTGACTTGACGAGCCATTAATTGTTTATGCGGAATTGCAGTCAATTCCGTCCGTCACCTTTACTGATAAGTACATCACTCCCATTGCGCATTCCTTCATGTCAGCAGCAGTGGACGCTCCAGCTGAGAGGCTGTGTGGCGTGCCCGTTAGGGCAGCTGGCCTTGCACGTTCACAGAACTCTACCAGACGGTGCTCTCAGGCATCTTATTATTATTATTTTTTTAAACCTTCTCATAACCCTCTTTTTTTTTTTTTTTGGTGTGTGCGTGTCTCCTGTGTGTGTGGTGGTGTTGCTGGGGCCACCCAAAGTGTTACGTGCGGCGTGGAAACCTCCTTCGTCTCGTCTTCCGCGCTGTGCGCTTTTGCACACAGGGAATTGTGGATGCTGTTTTTGTTGCTTTACCTTTTGGGCGGCTCACCGCGGCGACACAGGGTACTAATATGCCAAGAGTCACCGCGACCGACCCAGTGGCGCTACTGTGCTTTCGTGTCGTGCCCAGTGGCCACCACCTCACTGTGAATGTTCCGACTGGCGTGCTTTGTCTTGACCTCCCCCCTTCGCCGCCTCTCCTCGTGATTAGTCACAATGCTACTACGTTTAACGTAATTCGCTCATAAGAGTGTACCATACCAGTCGTCTCCAAAAGAAAAATAACGTACTCCCCTTTCGTGTCCGGTATTTGCCTATTTTTTTTTTCTGTAACCCACATACACGTCGCACATGCTGCCAATAACCCGTGGGGATCAATACTTACACGATGTTTCGCGGGCTTATGTACCTGCTTCTTCGGGATACCATGCTGCAGGGCTTTGCGACGCAGACGGTTTTTCGCAGTTGTCGTGCAATCTTCAGCTTTTCGCGGTTGACCGCGGTCATTGTGACGTCGGTATCGCTGCTGTCCCGCATTTACACACCCGCTCTCTCACTGCTCCCCCGCTTTCCTTTACACACATGATTTCTCCTTTTTTTTTCTCCTTTTTGTCTTCGCTGTGGTGTTTGTGGGTTTCTCCCGTAAAAAACTGGAATACTTTCTCGATATTGAAATTCCACGTGTACCCGTACGGCATCGATTGATCGCTTACAACTTTTCCACTGACTCTCACGTGCACTTTTTTTTCTCATATTTCACATTTGTCGTACTTTAATCGGTTGTTGTCGGTATTCGAATAACGCTAACACTGCTTTTTCTCGTCAAACACACACAAGAGATCTGTTTTTACGGATTAGGTTTCTTTTTTCACCGATCAGTGAACACCCTTGAGTCTCACGTTGAAGGGGGTAAAAAAAAAAAAAAGCCAGACAATAACACAGGAATACCAATACCAACGTTAGTCAAGTGAAAGAGGATAACGCTACAGGACGATGGAGCACGTCACTTGGACTGTTGATGAGGCGGAGGCCTTCGATTGCAAGGCAATGATGCCTCTGACGAAAACCTCTGCTGCGGCTTTCTCCGACACCACTCGCCCTGTTCTGAGCTGTTATAACCGGAAGCTGTTCTGTTCGAGCGTGAAAGAGCCCAACACACTGCGCATTATGAACCAGCACGGCAAGTACGTCGACCACACTGTCAAGCTCGCTGTCGTCAGGCATCTTAGTTGCGCGGACTTCCAGCTTGACCGTCCACCAGTGTTTTACGCTGTGGGTGACACGAACTTGTCTATGCTCACACCCGGTTTCCAAGCAAGCGGTGATCTGAAGATCGACAAATGCTTGGAGCGGGGCTTCGACGAAGAGATTTTCGCCGTTACGGCCGGTGGTGAGGGAAGGCTGTTCGTCCTCGGTCGCGCACACATTATCGAGGTTTTGGAGAGCACTGGTGCGACCGAGACACGCATCGACTTAGCCGTCCGTACGTCTGTGCAGTACCCAGCATTTGCGTACCACCGTCGCCATCAGCTGCTCGTTGCACCTGCTAAATCGGCTCATCTCGACATCATCTCTTCCCGCAGCCGCAAGAGCATCCTGTCCAAGCCGTGGGAGCCACATGTGGATGCCAAGCCGTGCTACGCGCGCTTTTTCCAGAATAGGGCGTTTGAAGAGGGCACACAGCAGCGCGAGGTGTTCATCATGACAGCCGCGCACGAAAATAGCGAGCTCCGGTTCTGGGCGTTCAACGTGGACACACAAAAGTTCACCCTCAAGCAGGAAATTTCGATCGTCTCCAAGAGTGGCGGTGTCGATGCGTTCGATATTAGCGTCACTCCCACAGATGAGTACATCACCCTGACCTCGCGTGTGCGGGACTACGCTGTCGTGATTGAAACGCATCGCACAAACTTCAACGCGCACCGCATCACAACCTGGAGGACACCCGGAGCGTCACTGTGCAGCTCTACCTATATGGGTAAAGTGTCTGACGCTTCGAAGAAGTCCGTGAGCTGTGAGCTTTTCATCGTAACTCGCACCAAGGATGGCCTGTGCAAGATGTTGCTGGATGCGAACAGCTTGGCCGGTGCGCGGAATACTGGGTCTGAGAAGCAGAGCTCTGTCGCGACATGGTTTCCCAACGCCAATCTGTCTTCCGCGGCTGGTGGGGCACACCTCACTGCTGTCCATTCCTCCCTGAGTGGCGACAACAAGGCGGGTAACGCTGTAGCCGAATCCAACGCAGCCAAGCTGATGGCGTACCAGGCTATGAAGCTGTGTGACCAGCTTGCTGTGCTTGACGCGGAACTTGTCGATGTACAGAGGGCAGTCTCTAGCAACATGTGCATGTTCCAAGAAACCCAGTATAAGGACAGCGCGCGGACTACGGGGCGAAATTTCGCTGTACGGAACTCGGGTCGCCTTGGTGGTGACGCGCAGCAGGAGGTTTCGGAGCCTGGCGTGACAACAGAGAGCCAGCGCGAATTACTCCTCGCCATCGACAGCTTCGTAAAGGAGGTGGAAGGAACCACTGAGGACGTTGCCGCGCGTGTTCTCAAGTCGCTCCTCCGCAATCAGCTGAAGCAGTCAGTTGAGAAGGCCTCGCGTCAAATGGAAACACTTACTGTGTCAGGCTCCGCCGAGATGAACATCAACTCCACCAATGCGGCGCGCACATTCCGTAACGATGTGGATGCTGCGGCACGCAGCATGGTGAACTCGACGAAGGAGATGCACGCACTCATGCGCACCACGCTGGAAACCTCTGCGGCAGACACAGAATCCATCTTGCAGCGATCAAACAACTTCACTGCGGAAATGGACTCGCTTCTCAAGTCACTCAAGCAGGAAATCGCGGATGTGCGTCAGACAATGGTCCACATGCAATGCTCCGGTGGTGTAGCGCCTCCGGCAGATCCGGAAGCCCTCGTGGCTCGCGCTGTGCAGCGTGCCGAAACCGGAGACTGGGCCGGCGCGGTGACGGTGGCCCTGGAAGCAGGCGACATCACTGTGCTGCTGGGCTTCATGGAGACCACTGTGTGTCAGCAGGACATGCAGACGCTGGTGTCGCACAAAACGCTTCCCCTGCCCTTGTTCCTCAGCGTGTGCCACCACTTGGTGTTTGAACTCAATACCCAACCGGGTGCGATTCCACTCCGTGTCATGTACCTTCATCGCTTCTACGTGGAGTGGGATGACCACCTCAAGACGATCAGGACGCAAGCTACCAAGGGAGACTCGCAGTCGCAGGTCTTTGAGCTAGTCAAGCGCGAGCTCACCACCGTTCTCGACTCCATCGATCAGGTTGACATGCAGTCCCTGGATCGGAAGTCACGCAATAATCTCCGTCTTGTGCGCAAGCTGATCAATTCCCTCCTCAGCGAATAATTGCACCTTGGCACGATTGCTTTTCTCGACGGCTGATGTGTGAGTGAGCGTGTGTTGCACGAGTTGCAAAGGGAGGCGAAGGGAGAAAAGAAGAAAAAGAAAAGGAAACTCGAACAAAGAAAAAAAAAAAAAATAGCTGAGAAAATGTAATAACTGTACTAAATTGTGCTAGATGAAAGCAACACCAGCAACAAAAACAACAAACAACAACAACCAAACAGAAGTGATCGGTGGAAGAGGGACGGTGCCGCGGCTGAATCAGGGCTGACTCTTGCTCTCTTTACCGGTCTGGGTTCCTTATGTGATCTTCTTCGTCTTTTTTTTTTTCCGGTGTGCGGTGTCATTGGCTTTTTCTTCTTCCTATTCTGTTGTTTATTGGTGCCGCTCGTTAGTTTTCTTACTGCCTGTTTTTTTTCTTTTAAAATTAACATACTTACCACAACAAAACAAGCACGGTTCTCGGGAAGACTACGTGGGA
The DNA here is from genome assembly GCA_030849045.1 of Wallacemonas rigidus. Taxonomy (NCBI): domain Eukaryota; phylum Euglenozoa; class Kinetoplastea; order Trypanosomatida; family Trypanosomatidae; genus Wallacemonas; species Wallacemonas rigidus. The sequence continues at coordinate 31,298 of JASAOL010000508.1, forward strand.
GGAGCGCACGAGCGTGAAAACTCACCCTCCTCTCCAAACACCCACATGCACTCAGACGTGCGCACACACGGATGCACGTGACAACGTATCCGCAGATAGCCGGCGTCCTCTTCTTGTGAAGCGCACGTGAAAACGATTGCACTGTGCACGGCTACCTGAGTTGGAGGGATCTACCTGAGCAGCCACACAACAAGACGCGATTGTGGCGCGATGGAGCTGAGCGTGACGTTCCTGCTGTCAACTACACCTTGTGTGCCGTTTCCCACGTTGCCGTCCGTGGTGCTTCCTTCAGTGCACATCGGCGCGATTTTGCCGTGCGGCAGCTCGCGGTGCCATTGAACCTCTTTGACAACCTGTCTCCTCTACCGATTTGCACGCGGAAACGCATTCGCTTACTCCCCCACCCTATTATGTATTCCCTCTCTCTCTCTCCCCCGCTCTCTCTCTCTCTCTCCTTTTTTTTTTTCCCCTCTGCGTACTGTGTGCATGTGCACGTGCGATCACTGTCCTCCCCCTTGCCCGTCCTTCTCTCCTTCTGTTTCGTCTCACTCTTCATCTTCGTTCAGTTTTTTTTTTGTTTTTCTCCCTTTCGTTTCATACGTATCCTGACCGCCTTCACCTCTCATTGCCGATGGCACCCATCAAAGTGTTCGTTGCGTACGCGGACACGTACGTCGGAAGGCAGCTAGCACGTCAGTTCGTCAATAAGCCACACCTATACACACTCTACGCGTGCACGTGGTCGCAAGACGTGGATACTGTGCGTGATATGCTCGTGATGTCCGATGGGTCCTCTGGGGTACCTGATGCCGACATAGACTCCAACGGCGGATCGAACACGGTCAGCGGCACTGCTGACGTTGGCGCGAGCAACAGCACCTTGATGCCCAGTGTGGCCGGAATAGAGGCAGCAGCTGTCCCTGGTATCGCCTTGCTCACGCCGTTCCCAACCACAAATACGGCGGCGGCGTCGGCGTCGCTGCGTGTTTTTGACCGTCGCGACATCAGCGCTGTGCGTCGGGCACTTGTCGCCTGCGACTGGATCGTCGTGGAACAGCGTGACGCACAGAGCGTGCTGTCTCTGCTTGAGTGTGTAACTCAGAGCAGTTTTGAGAAGACGAAGCGATTTGTGGTGTTGTCCAACTTTATGTCGTGGTACGCCACGAAGTCACTCAACGCGCTCGAGGATGATGCCAACGCGGACGCCGAGGGTGAGAACGCCACGAACGACGAGGAAGTCGTTGTGGACGATGAGGAGGCCGAGGAGATTGGTGCGCCGTACCCACCCCCGCCAGACAATGACGCACAGGAGCAGCGTCTGGCTTCAGAAGCGGCTGCGGCTGCAGCGGGCGACCTTGTCGCTGTGCTGGAAGAGACTACCGAAGAGGACGCGGAGGCCGCGGATGGTGAAGGGATGGAAAAGGAGGTGCTCACAGAGGATCAGTACAACCGACGCATTCCTCACATCAAATACTTCAACTTCCGCGACGCGGAGCGGGCAGTAGCGGCTGCACACCACGCCAACGGACTGCCTTTGGAGACTTTCGTCGTTTTTGCTGGTCTGGCGTACGGCGAAGAGGAGTGCGCACTAGAGCCGTTCTTCCGTCAGGCGTGGTGTGGTCAGTCCACTGTCGGAGACGCGACCTTGCCCGTCTACGGTGATGGCCGGCAGCGCGTGCCGATGATTCACGTGCGTGACCTCGCCACCATGACGCGCAAGCTCCTGCGGTGCCCTGTGAGCGAGCTACCAAATCCGTCGCTGCGGTACCTCTTCGCAACCGACGGGGCCTCGTTGAGTTGGCTGAGCATCATTCGCTCCATCAACGCGATGTTTGGCAATCGATTGCCGCTGCAGCCAGTTACTTCCGACGACTACCCGCTTCACCAAAATGTGGAGCTCTTCACCGTAGACCTCCGCGTCGACCAGGAAACGTCGCAAGCATTGATGGCGCGTCAGGACGTGCATCCAGACGAGGCGCCTAAGAGTGCGGCTGGCGACGCTGGTGAGAGTGAGTCCTCATGGGCGGCCGAGGGCGGCTTTCGCAAGAGTGCCAAGCGTCTCAGCCTCGAGTACCGCCGCGCACACCACATCACCCCACTCCGCCTTGCCCTTCTGGGTCCTCCCTTGTCCGGTAAGACGTATCTGGCGCAGAAGCTTGCGGCCCATTACCAACTGCCTTCGTTTACCATGGACGACGTCATCGCCGGGTACCGGGAAGCGTGTGAGTCGAAGCGCGCTGAAATTGCGAACTACCGCACACAGCTCGTCGAGGGTGAGCTCACGCGTCGGCAGAATGTAAAACGCCGGCGAGTGCTGATGGCCGCTCGTGCCGGCCTCCCGACGCGTACCGAGATTGACAAGGGCGGTGAGCTCGGTGCCGATGCAGAGGATGATGACACAACACGGCTGCCCCAAACTGGCGAGGCCTTCACTACGACAGCCGCGCACAGCAGCTCTGATGACGACGATGTGGAGGAGGCTGAGGAGATTGACTTCGCCCTCACCGAGGCGGAGGAGGCCGCCGCGGAGGAGGTCATGCAGGAACGGTTCGAGGCGAGCCCGCTCGTCGCGCAGTGGCGTGCTGAGGTGGGTGCGATGGAGCGCGTCCTGCTGATGCGTTTGATGCCACCCGATGCTCAGCAAAACAACTTGAACCCGAAGAAGCGTGGCGCTCAGACGAAGAAGAAGCTGACGAAGGAGCAGCAGAAGAAAAAAGAGGAGGAGGATCTTCAACAAGCCAAAGAGGCTCTTCAAGATGCGCCATTCCAGCCAAAGGCTCTCGCTCTGATGCTACAGTGGCGTCTGCGTCAGCCGGACGTGGCGAATCAAGGTTACATTCTTGACGGCTTCCCTGAAACGGTTGAGTGTGCGCGGCTCGCATTCGGCGCCGATGACCTGCAACCGCCTAGCACAGAAGAGGAAGCGCTCCAGCAGCCCCCACCAGCGCCGCCTATCGTTGGCCGTGAGGGTGCCGACGACGAAGAGGACGAGCGCGACGGCAGCGCGGCGCAACCTACAGTAGAAACGTCCAGCGAACAGCGACTGCCCGACTACGTGGTTGTCCTTGAAGCCGAGGAGAACTATCTCATCGACCGACTCGCTGCCATTGGGCAACTGCGCTCGCAGACCGACGGATGCGGTTCAGCCGGTGGTGAGGTCGGCACGGGAGTGACGTCCGAGGGGGACGCGCAGCAGGACCTCTTGCATCATTTCAACGAGAAAATGGACATCTTCCGCCGTGAGGTCGTCGAACCTGCGTACTCACTCATGAGCTTCTTCGACTGCGCGGTGACGGCTCCAACCAGCGTGACCGGAGGCGGTCGACGTCCCGTGGTGCGTGTACTTCCCGTGCAGGAGACAGAGCCGCTGGTGCCGCCGCCACCACCTCCCTCACGCTTCCAAGAGCCGGCACTCTCGGAGGCAGAGTTGGAGATGCGTTTGATCATTGGAGCGCCGCACAACTTTGGCAAGACGCCTCTCCAGATTCACCGTGAGGTCGTTCGTGAGCAGGCCCTTGCGGAGGAGACGCGCCAAGCCAGCCTGAAACGAGAAAATGACACCCGTGAGAAGGAGCAGTGTGCGTATGAGGACGAGGCGACAGCACGAGCGGTGACGGACAGTCACATTCGTCAGGCGAAAAAGGCTGACCTCGCCGAGCTTGACGCGCGCAGGGCGCCTCTGCAGGCGTATCTTTCGCAGAGTATCCTGCCGCTACTCACCAAGGGCTTGGTGGAGGTGTGTGCCCAGCGCCCCGAAAATCCGGTTGACTTCCTCGCTGAGTGGCTTCTCCGCCACAACCCTCGCGACGATATTTTTCAAGACCTGTGATGCCTTTCGTGTTGTGCGTACCTCGGAAGGAAGCTGGGAGAGAGGGAGCCGTTTTTTTTTTTTTGTTCACCTTCTTGATCACTCCCGTACTTGTTTCCCACTCGGCTCACCTTCCCTTTTCCGTTGTAGTTCCTTTTCGTCCTTCCCTTTAACGCCTCTCCTCTCCGTGTTGAGTTGACGTGCACGCGCTTGAGTTCGCCGTCGCTGACCTCATGTCGTGATGTAAGATGTAAGATGATAGTGATGATGATGATGATGTCACTCGCACACACACACACACACACATGGGTGTGCGAGTCAGTGTGAGCAAGACGCTTCGCTCCCTTGTACGCTTACGAATTCGTTTGCATCGCTCGTCTGTATGTATGTATACCAGCACAACCGCCCTCCAATGACAACAACGAAACCAATAACAACGACCGTGTCATTCGATCTAATCAGCAAGGATCTGGAGACGGACAGGAGATGGAGCAACAGTGCATCCAGCTAGGCTCGCAGTCGCCTGTCATTCTTCCCTCCGTCTTTTCTGTCCTTGGCGCTCTCCCGTCTCTCTCTTTGACTCCCCAGCAGCGCGCCTTGACACCTCGATATATGCGCTCACCTTGACTGCAGGCCCAATGATGGCCTCCCCGCCTCCACTTCCTTCTCTAGGAACAGTCCTCGCAGCAGGCGCATCCCCACTTATTCATTTTTTTTTCTTCGAATTCTCTCCTTTTCTCCTCTTCCCACTTTTTCTTTTCGTTTCATCGAAGTGTGTGACGCGCTGAACAGTCACAACTGCCGAGACGGTGCATCTTCGTGACTTTTCGATCGACTACTCGCTCACGTGTCTATTTTTGTCTACGCTTCTCTCTTCCTTACGCTCAACTTTTCAGTTTTTCTTCTTACTTTGGCTCCTCTTCTTTTTTTTTTTTTTGTTATCGTCATCCTCGCCATCCATGAAACGTCACGCTTTGTTCACAGAAAGCGACAGTGATGACCCCGAGAACGCGGTTTCCCACAGCGCGCGCGACGAACCTGACATGCAGGAGCCTGGCTGGGAGCACTCACGTCAGGCTATGAGCACTCTTTTCGCCGCAAACGATACCCTTACGCACGTGAAGACTGCCACAACGGGCCAGGTAGACTCTTCGTCGGTTGAGCATCTCTTCCGCTACGGTGGCAGCGATGGCGGCTCACGGCCACGTCTGCAGAGGGCTGTGCTCCAAGAGGCGGTTCCACCGGAGACGTTTGAGACGGTGATGCAGGAGCGTGTGCAGGCCTACCATGGCGACACGTACATGGGCTCGTGCACGGCGGCCATCTGCGTCACTCGCTCGACGCCACCGTCATCCGCAGCCCTTTCATCGCCTTCTCCACACGCGTCTTCACCGCCGCTCCTGATGGTACTGAGGCAGCCCACGTCCCCATCCCCGTCGCCGCCCCCCTCACCGGCAGTCCTGTGTCGCCTCTCGCTGACGCTCGACCTCGCGATCAGTCTAAGTGATGAGAATTCGCAGTACGTCCACGTCCTGGACGCCACACAAGCGCCTTCGAATGCCGACCAGAGACACGCGAGGCGTGAGACGGCACCCACTGAGACGCCGTGGTGGTCCTTGATGTTTCCCTCGACAGTGACCGCCGCCACCTTCTTCGTGACGTGTCTCGTAGCGGCGAGACGAGCGGCTGCGGTGCCGGCCACGGCTTCATTTCCGGGAGGTGCTGAGGACTGGGAGGGTGGTGGGCGTTGGGAAGTGTTGTGGAACGGCACCGTGAGGGACGAACAAGAGGCGGCGGTGATGTCGTCTTCGTCTGTACTGGAGCGCAGCGTCGAGGTGCGCTGCACAGCCTGGCGTATCACGGAGACCGCTCCCTATCGTCTTGGGATGGTGCTGTGCGACGACTATCTCGAAGACGCGGTTCCCTCCATGCCTGCACTCGCACCAGTGTGGCGAAAGGTCCAGCAGACCGCGGCTTCCTGTCGTGCCACAAGCCGCGGCTGTCGACAGGTCCTACTAGTCGCCGCAGGTGCGGAGGGCGTGAAGGATGGGGCCAGCACACGGGACCGGTCACAGATGGTCGTGTACGTGGCTATTCGCTTGGTAGCTGGGTCGGCTTCTGTGGACGATGTGGCTCGCACGGCACCACTCGCCTTACCCGCTCCACCCATGGCGCCACACGCGCAGCTTGCCGAAGCGCTCCTGCACGCTCTCTCGCTGTCTTCGGCGACACCTGCGATGACGGCGACCCACACACGCCATGGCAGCGGCTCTGGTGCCTCGGCGAGACCGACGGCGCTCAGCACAGACGAGTCGCTTGCATTTCTTCGCGAGCGTGTTGAGGCTCTCCACGATAAGCTAGGCCGCCTCGACCTCGATGCACGACTGGAAGCGCGCAACACGGATCTGGTCAAGCAGGTAAAACAGCTGATGGGTCTCGCCCCGAACCGCCCTGTGGAGATTGAGGACGCCATGAAGGACCGCGACGCTCTCCTCGCTGCGGTGGAGCGGCACAAGGCGGCAGCGCAGGAGGCGACACGCAACTACGAACGCGCTCTCGAATCGATTGGACGCTACGCGGAGCAGGTACGCGCGTTGAACGTCGATTTGCTCACGCAAAAGGAGGCCGCCACCGCGAGGGAGGGTGAACTCCACGAGCGGCATCGCTTGCTGCTTCTCGAAGCGCGCACGAGACATCAATCGGAGCTGGAGACGCATGTGCAGGAAGCGTACGAGAAGGGTGTGGCTGAGGGCATGCGACGCGGGCGTCTCCAAGCGTACGAAGCGCACCTAGACGCGAATGCGGACGCCAGCGCCTCGACGGGCGGTTCTGTGGCCGTCGGCATGCGCAGGCGTCTCCAAGCCGCCGAAGAGGCCGCTGCCCATGCCAAGCTCGCCGCTGAAGAGGCCAAGTTGCGGCACGAGCAAGACCGCCGTACACTGCGGGCGGAGATCGCGGTCCTGCAGCAACTGTGCGAAAAACTCAAGCAACAGGCTGGCGATCCGCAGATTCCCGACGAGAGTGCGTCTGCTCAGGTGAAGCGGCTAAAGCGCGCGCTGAATGCTGTCTACACCAGCGTGGAGCAGAAGGTCTTTGCGCGCGTCGACGCACTAAAAACGACGACTAGTGCCGGCAGCGCGGCGCCGCCTCTCTCCCCTGAAGAGTTCCTCACGCTCCTTGTCTCGGTGGTCAAGGCGGAGTCGAAGGTGTTTACGGGTGAAATCCAAGCTGCGGCTGACCAGCGGCAGCGAGAAAACACACTGTTACGGCAACTTATGGACGAGCGACGCGCCACAGCGCGCTTGGCAGCCGCCACGGGGGGACCACCACAGCCCCCAGTCACGGGAAACCTCACCCCTGCGCTCAGCTCTACCGAAAGCGGATCCATCATTCCGCCTCCACGTGGACCGAACTCTGCGGAAGATGACGCCGCCCGCACCGCCGCGTCCGCAGCAATGCCCTCTCATCCCAGTGCTGTGGGTAGGACAGGTCTGCCGCCGTTTCCACCTTCCTTTCCTGCGCATTCCTCGGCCGAGGGGGCGGCCACGACGATGTCTCTCACGTGCAGCACCGCGACGACGACACCGCGCCCGACCACCGTCACTCCACGTGCGTCCACGTGGTCACAGCCGACGACAGGGGCCTCCCCAGAGCCCCTGTCGCCGTCTGTTCCCTCGCCTCCTCTCGCCAGCGCGGACGCGACGCCACAGCGCCCACCACTGTCAGAGACTGTCCGAATGCGTGATGCGGAACACGCGAGCGAGGAGGATGCCGCTCACTCGTTTGACGCGTCACCGCCTTTTCGTCCGTCACCGTTAGGACAGGACAACTCCGCCGTCAAGACCGACTGGCTTTCCTTCACACAACCGCCTCCTCCACAACAGCCCACGTCGTGGACGATGCTGACCCCCGATGTGCGGCCTCCGTCTTTTTCCCCTGACGGTAGTACATCATCTCAGCCTCCACAAGATGCGGTGCACTCGTTGTGGAGCGACGAAACCCAGACGGAACGGGCGGGTGCGCCGGACGAGGACGTCGACAGCTTCACGCCACCACGTCGACCAGCCATTCAGCTTACACCGTAGCCCGCGTTACGCGTCTTATTTATCCGTTGATCGTGAGCGCACACATCCACACAGGCGTGTACAGAGCTTCTCACAAGGGAAGACAACGACAACAGCAACAACAATAGGAATATTACATGACAAATCAGAATGGGAGCGCACACATGTATGCATCTCCTCGTGTTCTTGATGGCGTGCGCGTGTTTTCCTCTGCGTGATGAAGACAATCACGCGCTCGGGAAGGTCTCTCTCTACTCGCTGCTGAGCTTCGTGAGCTGAAGATGGTCTAAAGTGACCTTCTGTGTACCTCCACTCGTTGCCAATGATGGACAGTCCTGTGACTTCTCGACTGCTTCCTTTGTTTCCGTCGTGAACCCTGTACCGCAGGCTCTCTCTCTCACTCTTTCTCTGATATTTCCCTCAAATTAGTTCGAAGCACAACAACGTACACCACTGTTGCACCCGGTCACGCACGACGAAGATCCCCTTGACAAACGTTGAAGACAACCGCTAGTGATAACCGCGTGCCATCACACATCCACACAAACACACACACACACACACACACATATCTACAAAAAGAAAACTGAGACGCTCAATACAAATCACTCCACCAATAGTGTGCAAATCGCTCATTTTGTTTTTGTTCCTGTTGGCTAACTCTCTCTCCTCGCCACCGCGATCTTTTCATTTTTGATTTACATCTCTTCCTTCAGTGCATCAGGTCGCTGATTTGATTCTCTTACCAATATCGACCGGCAAGTCCGTCTGCGCTCGCCGTGCTCACGATGAAGGGCACATTCGATAGCCTGCGAGCGGGCTTCAAGGCAGCGTTATCGCACGACGGCGGCGCCTCCTCATCCTCCTCATCCTCCTCGTCTTCCCCGTCCGTTTCGTCCTCTTGGTCTTCCACGGTGCCCCTGTTGTCAAGGAACGCCGTACTGTTCACCGAGCATGTGCGGCACACAGCTCGGTTGTACCTGTTCTTGGGCGTCGCCGGCGTGTGCGTATCGCCCCTTGTGTATGTTGCGGTGTACGGTGTGAGCCGTCAGAACCGTGGAGCCCTCATCGACGCCGCCGCGAGTTTCGAAGATGATCCTGCCGGCTCTCAAGAGACGACAGCAGCCAAGAAGCGCACGAAAGAGCCGCAGGCCACTACTGCGGTGGTGAAGCGTGCCGCGGACCAAGATGAGGAGGCCGCGCCCACGTCCGGTGACGAGGACGCAGACCTCGTCATCAGCGCCAAGAGCCGCGCGCTGGTCATCGCGGCGGTAGGACGTACCGAAGTATCCGCATCTACGACCGACGGCCGTCTGTCAGCGCCACCACAATTCTATGCGCCATCGACCAGAGGGCAGGCAGGCGTTGCGTCGCCTGGACAAGACCCACAGTCGTCACTCACACGTCTGTCACACGCATTTTTTCGCACCGTGTTAAGCGTCAAGCACGCGTCGAATCACGTGTTTGGCTCCGCGTGCGCCGCGTCTGTGCTGCCGCCGTACTACGCCGCATTGGCCCGCTACGTTGTGCGGGGACTTGTGGTCAACGTGACTGTGCACGCACTCGTTTTTGGGACGTGTGCGGTGCTCGATGCGTGCCTGCCACTTTCGTACAGCGCGCCCTCCTCCTCTTCACCGTCGTCATCCTCTTCGGTCTCGCCAGCGGTGCCCACGCACGAGGGACTCTTGCTGGGCCTGAAGACCGTCCTCGGTGGTGTCTGGACTGGCCTTCGCCACGGGCGCCCAGTACTCTCCATGCCATCGCCAGGGAGCCTGAACCTTGCCGAGGCGACCCACAGCGATCCATCGAATTTGGATGCCACATCGCTACCTTTCCTTGTCCACCCTAGCTGGACAGCACTGTACGATTTTGTCTCTACCGCACGATTCGCGCCAATCGGGTACTGGTCGGTGTCGCTGATGCGTGTCTGTGGGCTGTGGTGGTGCGTCTGTGGGAGAAGCAGCTCGCCGTGGCAGCGAGGGGATCGGAGCGCGGTCGCGGCAGCCACAGAGACGTGGCGCCATCTAACGTCGTGTGGGCTTTTCTTGGTTGGTGCGCTCAGCGCGATGCACGTGTGCATGCGACGGATGGTGAATGCGCGCCGCGGGCGTGGTCAGAAGGTCGCTGATGCGACAGGCTGCGACGCGTTACAGCCCTTCGCGGATGAGAGAGACAAGGGCGAAGAAGGTGCGACTGCCAACAAAACGATGATGAACACCCCCACCAACACTACGCAAAGCCGCCGTCACGGGATGAAAGACGCGTCGGCTCACCACATGTGGGCTTCTCGGTGTCCGCGCGTTTCGCGCGCTATCGTCGCGCTTTGGGAGACTGTGGTTACGGCTCTTCTTCATGGACTGGGTCTCGTGATCACAGACTATGTGATTGGCAGCTTGCATGGCGGCGCTGGTCGGACCGGCGGCTCAACGAGCGGGAAGACGTCACCACCCGTTATTGCTGTCCTTTTCAGTGTGCTTTCTCTTCAGTGAGAGGGAAAAGTGGGCGTCCATGTAATCACCTCCGTTTGCCTCTCTTGCTGATCTTGCCGCACACAACAAAAACATGTTGTCGACTGTGCATCACACTCTCTTGACAAAACGCACAGCCAACAAGCAAAAGACACCGGGAAAACAAAACAAAACAAAAAGTATATAGACAAAAGAAGAAAAACAGGAAGCTGGATGTCTGCGCGTACGTGCTGTGAGCGTCGCACGTGGCTTTCGCGACTGCCTCCTCCTCAGGGGGCCACTTCTGTGCTCCTCGCTGTTCCGCACACTCGCACACATGATATCCACTTCCTGATCATCGCGTGCACTAGTGCGTGTTGCTACTTCTCTGCGCTGTCACGCCTCGTGGAGTACTTTGAGTGCGCCAGTGTTGTGCTCTCTCTGCCTCGCTAGCTCCTTAGCGCACATGACGCTGACGTTGTATTTTCACACACACACAAAAAAAAAAAAAAAAGCCACGACGTATCTCTCTTCGTCCATCGCTTTGTAACTCTGCTCCGTCACACACTCGCACACGCTCCCTCCCTGTACCCCATCGAACAGTAAATACTCTCTTTTTTTTTTTCGTTCTTCTTTTTCATCTTGACACACGAACATTCGAACAGTCGAACATTCGAACCTCCTCTCCTCAAGTTGAGCACCCACCAACGCGCTGACAATCACAAACACAGGCCTTCTCTGTCGTCTTGCTTGCGCTCCCCATTTTTTTTTTCTCTCTTCCTACATTTCTCACTGGATCCCCACCTCCATCAGAGATGTACAAACGACGTATTCTCCTCATCGTCACCTTGCTGTGCGCATGCGGCGTAGTACCGTGGGCACGCGCTGACGGCACGTCGCAGAACATCGTGACTCTCCTCGGCTCGACCTATAGCGGTGCGGCTTCGGCCTTCTCTCTGGCTGGTGTGGACATCAGCCGCACGAACGCCGCGCGGCTGTGCGCGGACCGTGGTGGCGTCCTCCCGACCGACCGCGGTGCCTCCGGCCGCACCCAGCTCGAGCAGGTCTCCATCGTCACCGCGTGCTCACCTGAGATGGCGCACGGCAGCCCGACAGGAAAATACAAGGACTGCAAGGGCTTCTACACCGCAGGCACCGCACAGCCCACCAACCCAGACCACCTCTGCAGTGCCACAGAACGTGTGCGTGAGCTGACGGCAAACGGAGGTAGGAGCACGCTCAACGACGTCGACTACGACACCGGGTGTAACTACCGCTGGAACGTCGGCTGGTATGATCGTTTCACGTGGGCTGGGCAGCCAGGCACGGCCATCTGGAAGAGTACATGGGCACACCTGGACATGTCTTTCGCAAGTCTCTCGTCTTCCAATATCGCCTGGATGAACGTGTTCACGAGGACCGTGTACAAGGACGGTGGCTTGAACTCGTACACGACGGACTATCTGTGGAACTACTCGCATCAGTGCCCGCCGGACGGGAATGGTGTGTACAACCCCGCTTGTATTCCACCGCACGGGTACTTCTACTTGATGGCGGGCAAGAAGCGTTTTCAGGGTGTCGCCGACGCCTACACGGTGCGGGTCGATGTTCCGGAGGTGTACAACGACAACTACCCGTACACGCGCAACAACATCGTCCTCGTCTGTGAGCACCAGGGCGTTGAGACCGACTACTACCGCTCGACGACCCCCCAGCCCCAACCGCTCTTCCGTCAGGGCTGGAAGGACGAGACGTGGGCGCAGAAGCACTGGTGGATCATTTATTTCATTGTTGCCGTCATTCTGCTCGCGCTCATCCTGTTCATCGCCATTTACTGCTGCTGCACGCGAAGGGAGCCTCCTGTGGGTCCGCTCATGCACAGCATGGTTGTGCGTGAGCGTGATGGTCATGGCTACATTGTCGTTGACGATGAGGACGACATTGATGATGTCAACAAGAACCCCCTGAACGCACCCAACAGCCAGCGCGGGGTGATGCCCTACCCCGGTGGTCAAATGCCACAACAGCAGCAGCAGAAACCGGTGCACAGCATGCGCTCCGGTATGGGATTCAACCGGAACAACAACAACAACAGTGCCTCGCCTGAACACGCTGACCCCGGCCACTACATGGCGCCTGGCTTCTACAACAACGGCAATAACATGCAGTACAATCCGAACGGTGGCGATGGCACCGGCATGCCATCTGCGATGGGCCTGGAGATGCCTGGGTACTCCACCGTACCACCTGCACAGCCAGAACCGGAGCCGGAGGATGAACTCTCCAAGGCTCCCAGCACACTTAGCCGGCGCCGCAGCTCTCGCCGAGGTAAGGGCCGTGCCTCGTCGCAGACGTTCAGTGAAGTCGAATTACCACAGGCAGGTGAAATCGGCGAAGAAAATGTCGAGCTGTAAATACGGCAACGTGGGGGAAAAAAAGAAGAAGAAGAAAAAAATAAACACACCCCGATATGGTCCCATGACAGACGTAAAAACGAGAGTACCGCTGAGTTGCAGAGGATAAAAGCAAGAATGCCGCGCCAGGGCACCTTGAGCAACTGAATAATCGGTGTACTTGTGGCTTCTCTCGACCAATATGAACAGCAACAAAAAAGCGAATGAAAGAAAAAAAAACTCAGGCTCTCTCCTCTGACCCCCCCCGTGCTCTGTTTTCCTACTTGTTCGAACACCGTTTTTTTTTTTTTTGTTTTGTTTCCTTTATTTCGCTTGTGTGTTTAGCTATCCCCCCTCCTCTCCGTTTTCTTTTTCTTTTCTTGATGGGATGTGCATGTGGCTAGAGTCTTTTTTTTTTTTTTGGTTCTTGTTGCTTGCCGCTGCGGTGGTGCTCACCATGCGGAGTCTTCCTCTTTCTTTTCTTGCCATCACGCTCTTTGTTCTTCACTTCGGTGCGTGACATTGTTGCTGCGATACGACGGAAAAAGAAAAAGAAAAGAGAAGAGAAAAAAAAATGAAGAGGGACAACAAGAGGGCGAAGGTCGGGCACCCCTCCAAAATGTACGTACCGCCCTTCCTTTGCGTTATTCCCATAAAAAAAGAGAGAGAGACATGATGTGTGTGTGTGCGTGAGTGGTATTTTTTTTTTCTTTTCTCTACCTTCTCAAGCGAGTTATGTGGGTACTGTGCACAGCGTGTCATCCAAACACACACACACACACACGCACGGAGGTGCAAAATGAGAGAATTTCCCAATGCACACGCACACACAAGCTTCTATGGAACTTTTGGTCTCTTCAGGTTTTTTTTTCTTTCTTCCTGGCGTTGATTGCGCCGTTCTCTTCTCTCTTTTTTATCTGCCCCACTGCACGTATCTGTGGTAAACGCAACAAGAATGACAATACTCACATCGACGACCATCATCACGTGGCTCATTTGGGCGATGCACGACGACGCATGCAGTGGACAGGAACAGATGCCCGCACGCCACAACGGTGCATTATGATCGATTGCCCTGACAACTGCCTTTCTCTCTGTTTACGGTAGTAGCTCGCAGGTGTGCGGGTGCCGATGACGAAGGTGTCACGCCCGTGCTGTGTGGCGAGACAGCGACAGGATGTTGGGGTGACCACAGCCGACATTTGTTGTCAGATGGGCTACCTTTCTGCACGTTGTCCTCGCGGCCACGCGTGGTGTTACCCACGCACATGCGTGGCAGAGAATGCGCTATCTAGGTCGGGGAGAAGAAGCCTTTTCGCGATGAACGTGTAGCGAGGCGAACATGTGTAGCCCACAATGTGAACTTTTCCCTCTCTCCTCTTCGTTTCTTTGTTTGTTTCCCGAATCGTTTTCTTCAAGTCTCGAGGCTCACTAGGTTCACGCTCACAACCGAATCCGCCTCCTCTGTGCAAACAAGACAAGGCAGCTCTTTGTTCGTACTTTTCGTTAAGTTACCAATCGACAGCAGCAGCGATAGTTCTACACGCTTCCCCAGTCCAACCCCTCCCCTCTTGCCCGCCCCCCCATACACAGCAACGTGGAAAAAAAAAAAGGTCGGAGTTCTCGCTTCGATGCGCATTTTTTCGTCGCTTGTCGTGGTACTCCTCGCCATCACAGTGGTGGGCTGTGCCTTCGCGGACACCGCGGACTACCGGTACATCCCTGTGATGCGCGTGTCAGCGGAGGTCGACACATCCGGCTGTATGTATATTGTCGATCAGAAGTGCCGTGCGGCTGGCTCGTACATTGCCGCTGACGTGTCCGATCTGCTGAAGGCTCAGCTGGGCGCGGCTGCCAAGGATGTGATGCCGTCCGGCACGTGGTACTCGTTCCTCGCCGCTGATACGTACATGCAAGGCACCATGATCCTGGATTACAATAGCAGTGCGTCCCCACTGCCGGATTGTACTACCGATCTGGACGTGTTCAAGGCAGCCGGGAACCGGGGCTCCATCACACCTGCGATGGGCTGTGTGTGGCGCTGGAACAGTGGACGATGGAGAGATGTGGAGGACATCTACTACCCCCAGGCCGCGTTGGCTCACCTCGGCGCCGGTGCCTACACCTACACAGGAACCGGCTTTGGTGTGGGCTTCGTGCTCGGCAACGCCTACCACGTCTTGCAGACGCTGCCCAACGAGTTCCCCATGCGCTTCAACTACCAAGACGAGGCCACCCAGATTGCACCGGTCTGCTCGACGGAAAAGTGCTCTCTTCGACCCAACTTCTACCAGGGCCGGCAACTCATGGCCGTCGGTGAGGGCGACAACTTCGCGTGGTCTGACGGGCGCGTGCAGGGTGGCTATCCGTACACACAGATCAACGGTACCTACACGTACGGGAAGTCCTTCGTTCGCAGCGTGACGGTCGCCTCTGGCCAGACCGAAACACTGAACAAGCACGTGGCTCTCTGCGTCATGCACAACCCCGTCGCGTACGACAAGGAGCTGTGGAATACCAGCAGTCAGCTGCAGAGCGTGTGGTGGGCCATCTACCTTGTCTTTCTGTTCGTCATTTGCCTGGTCTTCTTCATTGTGGTGGCCTGCTGCCAGGAGCGCGAGGATATGGATGAGCCCCCGGAGGACGCGCCGGAGTGGGCGCGTGAAGAGGTGGCAGGCGTGCAGCGCTCCAAGACCTTCGTCAGCCAACGCTCGATGCAGGCCAACGAGTACAGTGACCCGGAGAAGTACGAGGAGATGGACACCAACAGCCAGAAGAATCCCTTGTTGACCGCCGGTTCACGGCGTGGAAGCCGTCGTGCCGGCTCGCAACACGCGCTGCAGGACGATCCCGATTACTACCCGGTGAACAGCATGAACCAGGGCTACAATCCGGGCTACGCGCCACCCATGCAGAACAACAACTGGGTTTGAGCGTGAGAAGGCGTCGAACACGGTGACGTCGCACGCGTCGCCATCCATTTGTCCCACAGCAAGGCATACGCGTGTGCTCGTTGTGTTCTCGCTTGATTTTGTTTGCGCTCGTTTGATTGCTGGTTTTGCCTTCAAACTTGTGCTTTTTCACTCGCTCTTCCCGCCCCTTATGTTTTCTGTCGCTAGTGCTTACTCTTTTTACTTTTCTTTACAATGATGTCTATAGTCACAAAAAAAAAAGGGGGAGCGTGAGAAGGAAAAACGGCGAGGATAAGAAGAAAACTAAACAAATGAATGGACAGAGCGGCCGAGCGATGGATACAGCTCAGTGACGTAAAAAGAAAAACACAAGTAGACAAAGCGCCTGACAAACAAACACAAGCTGATGCATAAAAAGAAAGCGAAAACAACGCGCTGACTCAGTAGCCACGTGTTTCAATCAGGCATCACAAACGAACATATCTGAGTCAAACACGAATATACGTGCAAAACCGAAACAGAAGCGTCAGTCCTCGATGCGAATGGGGGAAAAGGCCGCGAAATAGCCGAAAGAAAAACTGTAAAAGAGGGAATACCGTAGTGGACAAAAAGGAAAAAACGAAAATGAAAACGATGCGATCGCTGACAACCGTCTGATCCATCGTTCTTTTTTGTGAATGCCGCCCATTCACGGCACGTATGTACGATCCGTCTTCTTGTGCATTTAATTTTCCGCTTGTTCCTTTCTGCCGAGTGACCCAACGCTTATTGTGTTTTCTCTTTTTTTCTTTTTCTTTTTCGCCACGACCTCCTCAACAGCTCCGCTTCTTTTTTTCTTTTGCGACATGCTCGACTTCGTCCTTCCCTTCCCTTTCCCAAGCGATGTTTGTTTCCGGCTGCGACGGCGCCTTTTTTCTCTCTCTCTATCGCAGAACTTCTGTTTCGATGCTTTTCTCCCGTCAATCAGACCTTTTTTGAACCGTTGACACCACGTGATGCACGCGAGAGACATCAGTAAAGCAACACAGTGGACGGAGGGAGGGCAAAAGTAAAGACATGTGAACCACTTCCTCTTGTCTTTATGTCTTGGTTTTGATTTCATGTGTACCTTTTGAAGTGAGAGGGAGGTTCGCACCCCGAAGACCAGGTGCGTGCTTATGTTCCGCACGCGCGCGAGTTCTCTTCACCAGTCTACATCCTTTTCCTTTTCCCGTCCCTCGCCTAAACGCATCATGGACCTTGTGCATACTAATTATGTCAATGAAGTCACACACACAGCTTTGCGACGCAGCGGAACAACGGCAGGGGTCCGTGGAAAAAAAAAAAAGAAGATACCAAGAGCGTCGCCGGCGCACGACGGCGCATTTCACCCCCAGAAAAGGAGGTGTCTATGTACTGCCTGGCGACAGCCGCTGAACACCGAGGACAATACTTTTTGCTTTTACACGCGTCAATGGTGGAGACATCGCCGTGCCCTCACTGTTGTTGTTGTGTTTTTCCTCAACGGCAGCACGAGGCATGCGATCCCGCTGCTGTTGACACGCTCGATGTACGCGGAGAATGCCCGTCACATCACTGGGGTGACCACACGTCCATATAGTTGTACCGCGCTTTGACGTTGTAAAGAACAACAACAACAAAAAAGAAGCAAACGGACATCCGACATTGTGCCTTCGCCTCCGTCCACACGCCGCTATCATTGCTTCCACCTCCACGCTTCTCTTCTGCACTTCTCTGCACTTTTTTCATTTTTTTCCCTTTCGTCTGCACGCCGATCACTCACGCTTCTCTTGATTTTCCAATCTAAGAAAAATCAGTCTATTCCTTTTTCAAACGGAGGGTAACACATTTACGCGCGCGCACACACACACACACACACGAGTGGGGACGCGTGAAACACTGTACACTGCGCTATCACTCTCTCTCTCTCTGTGCGCGCCGTCGACTGAACGAACATTGTCTGCGTGTCTTCAGTCGAGTAAACGTGTGTGTAGACACCTAGACTCCTTATAACCGGCTCTTTTTCACCTCGTTCTCTTCCACCCCGTCGACAACCGACGACTGCAAGAGTTTCAAAAAAAAAAAAAAAAGAAGCCAAAGTCCGCATATCTGCGCGGTGTTGGCTGCGATGAAGACACACTACTGGCTCCTCGTGGTCGCACTGGCTGCTGCCATACTGTGCCTTTCCCGTGCGTCTGCTGAACACGATGCGCTCTTTCGTTACATCCCCGTTCTAAATGTGATCACTGTCCCAAATTCAGACCAAGGCTGCCAGTATGTTGCCGAGCAGCTATGTCGTGCAACCGGGTCATACATTGCCGCCGACACCACTGAGGCCGTCCACAGCATGATCGCTGAAACCGCTGGCGCTGCCCGCGCAGATACGTGGTACAGCTTCCTCGGTGCGGATACGACCATTGATGCGGTCTTCTCCATTCGCCACAACCTCAGCCTCGGCGTGTCTGAGTGCAACCGTGGCCTCACGCAGCCGTGGACCACCGTCTCGCAGAGCGGCCAGGTCTCGCGCATCCGACTGGCCACCTATCTGTGCATCTGGCGCTGGCGCAGTGGCCGCTGGCTCGACATGACAGACATCGACTACCCCTCTATGCCACCTCCGCTAGCCGTCAGCCGGACGTACACGGGCACTGGGTATGGCGTGGCCTTTGCGTACGGTAACTACTACCTGACCCACGGCCCGATGGGATCTGATTTCGTGACGTACTTCAACCGGGACGGCTCCGCGCCAGGCGGTGTCACTCTCACGGCGAACACGTGCGGGACCCAAACAAACTGCGCTTTCCGTCCTGGTGCGGCAACAGGGCGACAGCTGATGTCTGTCGGCCAGGGTTCTGCCTTCACGTGGTCGGACGGCACTCAAAGCGGCGGCTACATCTACGAACGTCTCAACCTGGGTTACTCCGGTGTGTTGTCGCAGCAGGGTGCGACCGGCGCTGCTGATGAGGCCATCACTGCCAGCTCTGCCCTCATCGCGAAGCACTTGACTGTGTGCATGATGTACAGTCCTTCTCTGTACGACAAGGAGCTGTGGAATACCAGCAGTCAGCTGCAGAGCGTGTGGTGGGCCATCTACCTTGTCTTTCTGTTCGTCATTTGCCTGGTCTTCTTCATTGTGGTGGCCTGCTGCCAGGAGCGCGAGGATATGGATGAGCCCCCGGAGGACGCGCCGGAGTGGGCGGAACAAGAGGTCAACAACACGCAGAAGCCAAAGCGTGTCGTCAGCCAACGCTCGTTCCGTCAGCACCCCGATGACGACCTCGATGACGAAAGCGACAAGTATGATGAGCTGGACAACTCCGAAGACGGTAATCCTTTCCAGGGCCGCTCTCGCTCAGGGCGCGTCTCGTGGCAGTAGCGAGGCCGCGTCTTGGTGTGGCGATGGCAATCAACACAG
Source organism: Wallacemonas rigidus (assembly GCA_030849045.1). Lineage (NCBI taxonomy): Eukaryota > Euglenozoa > Kinetoplastea > Trypanosomatida > Trypanosomatidae > Wallacemonas > Wallacemonas rigidus. The sequence goes on from JASAOL010000508.1 coordinate 50,337, forward strand.
ATCAGTAGAGGTCAGTGTTGCCCCAGCGGAGGCCCTCCTCCGCCTCTCTCCCTTCATCTTTTTTTTTCATTTTTTTTTGTTTGCTTTACTCGTTTCACCAACAAAGGAAGAAAAGACAAGGACACTCACATTCTCTTCGTCCCCATCGCACTTTGTGTGGCTGTCGCCGTGTACGTTCTTTTTTTTTTTCTTTTTCTTCTTCTTTTCGTACTAGGATCCGTGCTTGCGTTACTTAGATTAGCCGTTTTGGCCTGTGCACACACTTTGTTTCGCATTTCTGCTCTTCTTTTGCTTTTTCTATTTTATTTATTCTTCGTTTTCTTCGAAGGTCCCACCAGTGGACCCACCTGATGAGAGTGTTTCAGGGTTTTCATCGTCTTGTGTGCTTCCCTCTTTATGTGTGTGCTTGTCCTTCTGCAGAATCAGTGTTCAGTCATGTTCGGTTTTGTTTTGACCCCATTTATAAGTCTGTTTCCTCAGTCACTTCGATTCACCTCTCTTGCACGTCCACTGTACTCTTTTTTTTTGTTGTTGTTTCTCTCTCCCCCAATGTTTTCAGCATCTCATCATCATCTTTTTGTTTTGTTTGTTTGTCTTCTCTGTTCCTCTCATTCTTTTTTTTTTTTCAATCAAGATAATGTGGCCGATCAACCCCGGAGTAGAAGAAAAAAAAAAGGAAGGTTGATCTGAGCATAACATGATCCATATGCACACGCAAAAGGAAAAAAAAAAGAAAGAAAGAAAATAAAATAAAATAAAAGTACTCTCACTGTGCGAAACGCGTGCGATACCAAATCCAAGAGGAACCAAGGCAAAGAGGAGTGAAACGCACGCAAACCGTGCCCTCCGAGCATGGGAGAGATCACAGGGAACACACGTCAATGTGAAGTTAGTCGACTAGGGATTCTCTGTACCATTCAGGGTCATGCGTACAGCCTCTGGTACCGGTTTTTCCCTCCCCGTTCTTCTCTTTCGCTTCTCTTTTTCGTTTTGTGTATTTCCCATTGCGTCGGGCGTGAGAAGGCTCCTTAGTTCCATGGAAGGAGTATCCGTCACACCGTGACACTGTAGCGTTCTGAAACTTCAGTTTCGAAACAGATATCAACGAACAGCTCTGTCTCTCTGCCTCTCTCTCTGCCTCTCTCTCTGCCTCTTCCCTCAGCTCGCTGTGCGAAAGTATGGTGAGAACACCGTGGCCAATCGCATCGCGCACTCAACTGTTCAGGTCGTCTGTGGAAGAGGTAAGGGAAAAGGTGAACCTGAGCGACTCCTCACTCAGCAGCTCCGTCACCATGTTTTTTAGCGGCTGATGCTTTGTTGGCAACGCTCACAGCGCGCATGGGCTACCAAGTCGTCCCCATCCTTGGCTTTTCTGACGTCAGTTTTTTTTTTTTTGTCCTTCGCGTCACTCCCTCGATAGTGTCCAGGCAAAGCTGACAGGTAGCTCCCCAGTCTCCGCGGCGCGTGCGATCTACAGACGAGAAACCCACCTTCACTCCCTCTGACTCCCCCTCTTCGCCTCTTCCTGTTCCTCTCGAACACACACCTGCTGTCTGCGTGCAATGTGTGCGCTATCGCGTTGCCGATCGAACACGCTTCACATTTTCCTTTTCTTTTGCTTTTCTTCGTTCCGATAGCCAGTGCAGACCCGCTGGCACGGTCTCGGTCACCTGTACACTTCACACACTCACGCACGCCTTTGCTGTCCTTTTTTTTTCTTTTTCTTCTTTTATTGCAGTCGCTGATTTTTTTTACCTTTGATCGCTCCACGTGTGTGCCCCTCAGATGGCGTCAACGGCAGCTGCGTCTGCGAGAGGTGCGGCGGCACCACTCTACAAGCACAGTGAAAAAATTCGCCTTTACCGCACCTTGCTGAAGGGTGCGTACCAGTTTCCCATGCGGTCTCGCCGCGAACTCGTCACGGAGGAGGTGATGAGCACTTTTCGCGACCCCAACAACGCCTCGCTCACGGAAAAAGAGATTGATTATCGGCTCGTACTCGGATGGGAGAGGGCGGCGGCGATCCGAACGTACGCGGAGAACATGCACTGGTTTCATTCGCGTGATGAGGTGACAAAGGACATGCTGTACTTCTCACAGGAGCGCGATCGGAAGCGTGCAGAAGAGATGCGGACATTTAATCGCATTGGTGAGGCGTCAAACCGCAAGGCCGCCGAAGACGTGTCTGAGTTCAAGTCTACATACTACAATGTGCATCCGGACTATCACAACAAGATTGGTAATACACCTCTCACCCACTCACGGGATATTTGGCGAGCGCGTGGGCAGTACGGCTCTGACGTCGGTGGCCCTCGGCAGAAGTTCTTTGTGCGCCGCTTCAAGGCGATGTTTCCACAAGGCTGGTGACGGATTCTGTTTCGTGGACTGTGCCTCATGGCTCGCACACCTCGACAATTGACACGCACATCCGCTNAAAAAAAAAAAAAGATGATGCGTACACGTCCGTCTCTCCGTGAGCCCCAACCCCGCGGTGACGTTGGTCGCCGCCTCGCGAAGTCTGATCTGTGAACCGATACCGTTGCATGTTCGCCTTGCCCCGCATCTCCTCAGCTCGCCTTTACGTTTACGTGCGCCCTCTTTCCTACACACACACACACACAATACACGCAGTCTCCGGCCAATCGTCTCGCTCTCTCCTTTTTTACTCACTTTTATTTTTCCAGAAATCGTCATCTGCGACATGTCCGCTGACATTGGGTCAAGCCCGGCAGCCACCACCTCAGGCGCGGAGGCCCCTACCGATCCGGTCGTGATGCTGGTGGTGGGAATGGCTGGCACGGGCAAAACCACTTTTGTGCATCGCATTCAACACTATGCGGCGCAGATCGGTAAGCGCTCCTACTTCATCAACCTTGACCCCGCCGTCCGGCACGTTCCGTACAACGTCAATATCGATATTCGGGACACCGTCAATTACGCAGAGGTGATGAAGACGTACCGTCTCGGTCCGAATGGCGCCATCATGACGTCTCTGAACCTGTTCGCCACCAAGTTCAACCAAGTGGTGGACTTGCTCGAGCGCCGGAGAGGGTCTTTGGACTGGATCGTTGTCGACACGCCAGGTCAGATCGAGGCGTTCACCTGGTCCGCCTCTGGTCAGCTCTTCTCGGAAGCGCTCATGGCCGCCTTTCCGACGATTGTGCTCTTCATGGCGGACACGACCCGCTGCGCCAGTCCACAGACGTTCATGTCCACCATGATGTACGCGAGTGGTATCATGCTCAAGCAGCAGATCCCGCTGACGGTCGTGTTCAACAAGATAGACGTGGTCACGGCGGAGGCGGTCATGTCGTGGATGAAGGACCACGACGCACTGGAGGAGGCCGTCGCCGCTAGTGAGAGCGGGGAGTCATCCCTCCTGGCCAATCGGGGAGCGGGTGGGACCGGCGCGGTCTACGGCGCGAGCGGGGGTGGCGGTGCCGGTGGCGCGGGGTATGCTGTGTCCCTTGCCCGATCAATGGCTCTCTTCCTGCACGAGTTCTATGAGACAATCCCGTGCGCCGCACTCTCGGCAGCCACCGGTGCTGGTATGGAAGATTTTGTACTGGCCGTCGAGGCCGCGCGGCAGCAAGCCGTACAAGATATGTGCCGCCGCGTAGAGGCTGGTGAGCAAGCCGCCAAGGACAGCGAGGCGCGTCAGACGCGCGCTGCGAAGGCGTTGGCGCGGGACATGAAGGGCGATGAGGAAGCCCGTACGCAACCGTCGTAAAGGACAAGTAGGAGGTCGGCAGATTCACGCTCATCTGTCTGTGCGAGTTTGTGTGCGACCGCCGAAGATGCGCCTGTCTTGTCTGTTGCATCACGTGTTTCGACGTTGCAGTTGTGTGGTCTCGTCCCCTTTCTGACTTATTAATCAATCGAGTAAATGTTTCTTTCTCACGATGACTCCTCTGCATCTCTTACCCACCTGACTCACGAGTAATGATGTGAATCTCAAAACAAACAAACAAAAAGGCTTAAAAAAAAAAAAACCGTCAACTATCTCCGATGATATGAGCACAAGAAACAGCGACACGGTTGGAATCGGTAGGCAAGGATGCAGCATGCCAGATAGTGCGATGTAGACAACGTATGCGCTCATTTGTGGTTCCTAGAACATGTACGTGTGGAGCCGTGCCCTTGACGCTCTGCTCACTCTGATTGTCATTGGCGATGTCGCACAGTGACACACGCGTATTGACAGTACTCTGGGCTGTATGTCGGGAACATGCTTATCTTATGTGGCGCTCGCCGTCTCTGTGCCCCTTTTCCCCCCTCCTCTCCTGCTCCACACACGCTGACACTGACGCGACACACGTTCTCCTCCTCGTCCTCGTCCTCTACCAAATGATCACATATTTTTTTTTTGTTTCCTATCCCCTCCAAGGTTTGTGCATACGTCGCGAACAATCTGCTTGCCGTCAGTTGTAGCCCACACCGTTGGCTCATCCGTCGAACAAGCACACTTCTCATCTTTGACTTGGGGTATTTGTTGGTTTTACCTCGCGTTTGGTTTCCCCATTTTCTCACTTTTCTTTTTTTCGTTTGGCTCCCCCGTCTCCGCCCCGGTACTCGCCTCCTTGTTTTCCCTCACTCAGCGTGACTCCGTGCACACGTATACACGCACACGCACACACACACACACACACACACACACGCACACATACACACATACACACATACACACAAACAGAAGAGCCATTTGACCCTTCTCCCGCTCCAACAAAAACACAAACAACAAACGAGAACAGTACAACATACGAGGACACGATTCTCGCCATGTCGTACATAGTCACACAGTGGGTGCAGGTCCTCAGTACCACCAGTGTGTACGTCCTCATCAACACGGGTGGTCCTGTTGGCGAAGAGTCCCGCTTGAGCTACACGCTTCCCACTGCGTCTTCGTGGTTCAAGGCGTACTGGTACGTGCTTTTCGTGCTCATCTTGTTTGTTGTGATCTGCATCGTGGCACTCGTCCTGTCCATTGTGCGATGGCGCTGTCTCGTGGGCCTCCGCAAGAACGGCGGCATCATCGATGAGGACGACTTGTACACAAGCTCCGGCGTGCGCAACCGACGTAAAGACTCGACGCTATTGGTGCGATCGTTGTCGAGGTCCAGCATGGGTCCTGATGGGTCACGGAAGAATGGTGCGACGGCGAGCCAGGGCCGCGAAGAGCAGAGCGACAGCGATGAGGATGAGAGTTCCAGTGACTCTAACAGTGATTAGACGACGCCTCTCTCTCTATGTCGTCTACTACAATGAAACAAACACACACACACACAAAAGCAGCACAGAAAAGCAACTGACGCTATGCGAGAGGATCCATCAAGATGTGCACCTTGAGGACTCCTCGCTGTTGTGAGCCGTACGTGTGCCACCTCCTCCTCTTTTATTCTTTCCTCTCCATGAGGCTGTGACTCTTGTCTGTGGTGTGTTTGTTCTTGTCGTCACACGTATCGCGTCATCGTGCGTGTGCGTTGGTCAGATCTGCTGCTTTTTCTCTTCGTGTCGTGTGCGTGTGTGTGCGCAGCTGATCTCGCCTTGTGCGTTTATGTCTTCCTTTCTTGAGCAGCCGGTAGCGGATCGAATGCGCGGTGCCTTTGTCCACGCGTTCGCACTTCACCTGGGTCGATTCAGCCCGCTCTCTCACGCACATGCATGTTTTTTTTTTTTTTTTAATTACTTTTCTCTTTTGCTTTCCTGTGTATCTCCCCTGTGTATCTCCCCTCTTGTTGTAAACGGGGAAAGGGTCAACCGCACACTGACCAGCGTGTGCGCCCTTCTCTTCATGTGTAAAGCTCTCTCACTCTCTCGTGCGTGTGCACACCAACAAGGTCCGCTGCACACTCAGCAATACCTACCCGGGAGACGATCCAAACAAACAAAAAAAAAACAGGCACGAAACGAGCGAAGTGAATGATACAGAGGGCAGTCATGTTACGATTCTGTGTGGAGCCCAGCTTTGTGGTGCCATGTGCAGTGTTCTCTCTCTCTTTTTCTCTTTATCCCTGACGAGGGCGTATTTAACAGGAACGCAGCTATGATGTGATACGAAAATTCGGCCTTGCCCTGAACACCGCATGTCAACAACAACAAGAACGAAAAGAAGAAAAAAAAAACACAGGCACAATGCCAAAACAAGCACAGTTAGTGGAGGAGAGGGGGCGACCGGGTCCATGCGCAGGCCGTTCCTCGCGATTCCCATGTAGCGTTGACCCACACTCTCTGTATGGAGCCGAGATAGGTTACCAAAAGTCCCACTCGCGCTCCTTTTTCTTTTGTTTCTCTCTTCATTCTTCGCCAGGTGAAGTAGAGACAAAAAAATCTTACAGACCTGACGCACAGTCCCTCTCCCCCAACATCGTCTGTTCTCTCCTCCACACTTCTCGGCCTTCGCGTAACTCTTTTTTTTTCCCCCGGGCCGTGCATTTCAACGCCCTGCCTCCTGGGTCTCATCAAAAGCACACATGCCTCTCTCCCTGAATCCTGTGAGAGGTTGGTGGACAGGTCCTTCCCTTGGTGCGCCATCGAAAGAGGACTCGCGCCATGCGGACCGTCCTACCGTTTCGGCTTCGTCGCCGGCAATGACACGCTCGTGCTTCCCGCCGTCGCAGGACACGCGGGTGCCGACGCCATCGATACCTGTTGTCATCGCCTTCGCCATCGGCATCACCGCGGGTTACGCGCTCTTCCTTCCCCTCCATCGCTGGCGCCTCCGTCGCGTGCATCGCCTTGCACGTCAGCGCGCAGATCCGCTGTGGCTGCTGCCGTCGCAAGAGGACACTCTCCGCCTAGCGCGCCTGCTACACGTGCAGCGTGCGCTGAGCCCGCTGTCGTGGTCCACGCCTCCTCTTATGCGAGACACGGCAGGCAGCTCACCGTCCTCCCTCGTCGCCTCCACGTCTGTGTCGGCAACCGCGACCACCGACTGGGGTCAACGTCTCTTACGACGTGTCTATCGCGGCCACAACACACACAGCAGCGGCGCGGCACTATCTCTCCACTGGCAGTATCGACCCGTGCGTGCTTGTACGCTGCGGCGTCTGTTACCGGCGCACCAGTCCCACACGACAACCACAACGCCCACAACAACGCCCGCGTCCTCAGTACCAGTCGCGTCGCCTCTGTGGCTGTTGCAAAAGCAGTCCTTCAATATCCTGTATAGCCCGGATGCTCAGATACCTCTCTGGTGTGGGTACTACATGGCTCCCGACAGTGTCGCGTGTGCACGGCAGCAACGTCGTGTGACAAACTTCTTCGCTGATCACAGTGTGCCCAAGGCTCAGCGCGCGTCACTCGGCGCCGTGAAACGGCTCGGCTTTGACCGGGGCCACCTCGCCCCACACGCGTCTGTGGCGTCGACCCCTCAGGCTGCCGTGGAGGCGGCGCTACTGACGAACGTCGTCCTGCAGCACCGAGGCGTGAACCGGGGCGTCTGGAAGCAGCTTGAGCGCCTCACGCGGGAGTACGTCCTCACCGGGGCTTCGGAAGGCCCACTGACATCCGCGCCGCACCGGACAGCCGCCACGCGTCCCGGCCGCGCGCGCGCGACCAACGGAGTCATTAACCAACAGGCTTCACAGAAGTCCGTGCAGATGTCAAAGTCGCAGGCGAAGACAAGAAGGACGAAGGCGGCGGTAACAAAGCAGAGCGCCGCGCGGCAAAGGGCGAAGGCGAGAACGCAACGAGTGGGCGGGCGGAAACGGCGCAGCGGAGGCACGCGTGCGTGTGCGCGCGCCGTCACCACACGCACATCCGCTCTTCCTGCTGCATCTTCCGCGGTGAACACATCGTTGCCGAAGCGCGGCCGAGGCCGTCCTCGACGCCTGCCTGCAGCCACCCCCTCACTGGGCCTCTCATCCTCTTTCACGCCCACTTCTGCCCAGCTTTTGACGTCGTTGATGGAGGCCCACACGCCGTTCTCGCTCACCGTCGCCGCGCGTGCACGTCGTCAGCGACGGCGGGCGTTTCTTCTACGTGTGCCTGCTGTCGGCCAACGACTCGTGCAGATGTCTGAGCGGTGCGACGCGTGGCGTCACCGTGTTACGGCGGCGTGGTGCCGACTTGGGCAACGTCACAGAGCCCGCCAACGACCGCGTCTGGCTGTCTGCACAGGCCCTCTGTTCTTCACAGACGCCGTCTCGATTTCCACTGTCTCGCATGGTGCCAGCAGTGGCGCGCTCGCGGAGCGTAAACGTCGGGGAGGACCACCGCGTGTGAAGTCCGTCCCAGTGGACAAGGGCAGCACGGACGGCAAAGCGTTGGTGCCCGACGCGCTCTTTCTCGGCCTTTGGGACCCCGTCACGCATAATCACATCGCCTTCGTCGTGCCTAATAGTGCCGCTGGGGACGTACGTCCACCGACGGCGACCGGTGGCCTTGCGAGCGACTGGCGGCCAGTGTTGGAGCCCCTTGTTGTGGACTGGTCTACTCTGGAAGCACTCCTCACGAGGTCCACTGCTCGATTTGTGGACGTGTCCGACGCGTCGCTCCTGCCATTGCGCATCCTACCGCATCTTCAAGACCGTCGCTTGTGGCGTACGGCCGGTGTGCGGTGGCGCAGACAGATGCAGCAGCACATCTGCACATGGCGAGCTACCGTACGTGCGCGGCTCTGCGCACTCTTCACTAAGTCGTGGACACTGCGTCGACGCACAGAGGTGACACGGACCAGGACGACAGGAGCGACACCAGTAACAAGCGCAGATCCGGTGCCCATCGCTGTGCTTCCCCAAGACGTCTCTGCGCGTCCCAAGACCGTGCGTCACCTCGGCCAGGCGACTGTGTGATGGATCTACTGTGCGTGGCTGCCCGCTATCTGATCGTCTTGACCTTTTTCTCTAACTCTCTCTTTGGAGGGTAGTCATTTGACAGCGTGTAGCTTCCCGCCTGTTTCCGCGACTCCCCGCCATGGGGGAGCGCTGTAGATTTCAGCTAGATACTTTGCCTTGATTTTGGCACACCCCTGTTTTGTTGATTTTCTCAATCGATGGCACTCACCTAGCTTTCTTTTACTTGTTTTACTAGTTTTATTTTTATTTTTATTTTTATTATTTTTGTGAGCACCACATGCATTTCGCTCTCAAGTGCTATCAGATTCTTCTTCTTCTTCTCTGCTACCATTTGATGTACGACCGGCGAACTGTAAAAAAAAAAAAAAGAAGAGCGCCACAAAATGAACACACAGCCCGAATCCGCGCTAGTACCAGCTGTGCACGACTGGCAGCCATCAGAACGGACGTCTTCACAGTGCTCGTCGTTTTCGCAAGCCTCCCGCGTACGATAGCTCTATCCCTCCTGTTCATGGCGGAAGTCGCTCATCACATCTCACTCACTCCACACGCGCATCTCCCCCCCCCCCCCATCGTGATGCCATCTTCCTTCCCATCCTAACGCCGTCGAACGGACGTATTCACCTCTGTAAACGTATTCTTGTCCGTGCGTGAACCCGCATTCGGTGTAACAAGCACACACGGTTCAAAGAAGCAATAGAAAAGCTCTCATCTGAACATTTGTGTTCTCCTCTCGTTCTCTTTTCAGCGTCTTCTCGCCCTCTTCCCCCGTTTTTTTTATTATTTCTTCTCCTCTCCGACGCGATCCACTGCAGGCGTGAGCAGCCGATTGAGCATCGCTGCAAGGCTTGTTTCTGTTCGCACTACCGTCTTCCGCTTCGGTACGCCCACGGCCCAGTGGCTTCACGTGTGCACACACGGTGTCTTCTCTCGGAAACGCACATCACGCGGCAGTAGCGCAAGAAAGGAGACGATGACGGACTGGCTGCCCATTGTGGGCGATCTAGTCAACTGTATTACGGGCTTCACCATGCACCCTTTCGGCATCGAGTTGTCAACGGAATGTATCGAGAGTAACCTGATTCCTCGCGTGGCACTGGACCACATCAACCAGATGTCTAACGTTGTCATTTCCGGCACGAACCCGGCACCCCGCAACCGTTCTTGGCTCGAAGTCAACGGCCCCGCGATTGCGCTCATCGTTGTCATGGCCGTTGTGTGCGCGATCGCGGTGTTTGCTGTCGTCGTGTGCGTCATGTGCGAGCGCCGTACACGCAAACGGAAGTCCGAGAGCGCCGATGACGAGGAGCTGTCAGAGGCCAGCGAGAACCCACTCGCGAACGGTCGTAGCGCTCGTGGAATAGAGCAGGAGCGCGGTCAGCAGACTGTCAGCCGTTGTTCCTCTCTCTGCGGCGCCTACTCAGAGCAGTCGGGGACGGAGATGTCAGTGGGCGCGTCGGAAGCAGCGCCGATGATGACGTACGGGGCGCCGGTGTCTAAAAAGGACGCGAAGACCAGGGACAGTGCCGCGCCCACGAATCAGAATCTGAAAAGTGTCGGTCGGCTGCGCGAGGGGAGCGAAGGTGCACCAAGGACAGCCCCAAAGGGGACGGCTGAGACGGTACCAACGAAGGCCGCGGCGCCGTCCAAGCCGTACAGCAACCCTCCGCCGTCCTCCCACGTTCAAGGTCAAGGAGGCGTACCACAATATCAGCCGTATCAGCTGCACCCACAGAATCTACAATACCAGGCGTATCAACAGCACCCACAGAATCCACAATACCAGGCGTATCAACAGCACCCACAGAATCCACAATATCAGCCGTACCCACCACCACAACAGCCGCAGCGATACCCTCAATACCGAGAGCCCCAGCAGTACCTTCAACACCAGTATTATCCTGCGTACCAGACACCTGCATAGAACTACAAGAACATGTCATGGCAGCAACCTCCGCTTTCGGGCAAGCAGGTGTCCACAAGGGGTGATGATATCAGCGTGTACAGCGTCGCGGACTTTTAGTGGATATGGCTCTGGTGCACGGTACGACGTCGTCCTGTTTCTCGCTTCGCGCTTCGCGCTTTGCTTTTTTTTATTTTTGGTTTCTTTTTTGATTGTGTTATACAACTTGTTTCTGTTTGTTTGTTTTTGTTTTTTTTTTCCCACACCACCTGTTCTGTGTATTACCAGTGCTGTTCATTTCTCTCTTGTGCACTTTGTTCTTTTCCTCCATTTGGTTTCGACCTCGCGTCCTTGGTGTGGACGAGACTGTGCCACGACTTGGCATGACTCCCATTTTTATCCCCTTGTGCGTCTCGTTTGTATATTTCTCTCTTGTGTATATTGATGTGCACTGCAGCCTGTTCAGCACCCCTGTCGCGTGTGGAGCTCGATTTGCTTTTTTGTTCTTCCTCGGTGTTACCGCTTGCAAGAAAGAGATCGGTTCAACGGAAAGCAACAGAACAAGTCACGCACTTTTTTGATATCTTCTTTGGTACGCATGTGCGTTGACGCACGACTCCCTAGGCGCGGAGGCGTGTGGCCGCGCCTGCTTTTACGTTGGCAGTTTTTCTTTTGGCTGTTTTCGTATTGTGCAGGTGACGTCCAAATGGACCATATCTTTATTGCGAAAGGTGTCTGCTCCGGCGCCTCTTGCTTTTCGATCTCTTCCACGCACACACAGATGCGTCCTTTTGTGAGCTTATCTCGTGTACATTGTCTCTCTCTCTCTCTTTCTTTAGTGTCGAATCACAACAACAACAAAAAAAAGGCAGCTCGAGGGCCATGACTCGTTCTTTCTGTGATCACTGCTGGCTGCTGCCCCGGGTGCGAGCGCTGTTGCTCATTCGTTCTTCCTCCCACTGAACGAGAACTGTTGAGAGGGGGGGGGGGAAATGAGTCGTCTGTAATTTCACACCACGTTTTTTCAAAATCATCGAAAACGATTTGAAAGCGGCGCGCTTTGTTGTGATGCCTTCTCGATATGTGATTACTACCAAGAAAAAAAAAATGCTCAATACACACGCACACACGCACGAAGTGTGGAGCGTGTATGTGAAAGCAGCTGCGCCGTCACCTGCTCGACGTGCACGCGAGCTTGTCGCCCTCAGACACACGTACGTGTGACTCTTTCTCTGTCCCTCCGCTTTTTGTTGACATCCGGCAGTCAGAGGGAATAATGCTCCAATGGTACAGCTGTCCATATATATGCGTGCGTGTGTCTCCCCCGTTTACCTCACTTGTCATGCACAAGTCTCGCACGGCTAGCAATCGTTGGCCGCCACTGTCCATTTGTGACATCACTCTCATCCACTCACGACCGTTCTCTCTCTCTCAACTCTCTGCGCGGGAATTAACACATAAAAACGTGAATTACACCATCCACACAGCTGCTCGCGGAAAGACTTAGCCGACCTACGCACAGATACACTCACTACTCGTCCACGTGTCTTTGTGTCTTTGTGTGTGTGTGCGTGCTTGTGTCTGTCCTTTTTTCTCTCTTCCTCTGGTCACCCTCACGCGCGCTGATCGTTTCACGTTGCGACAGAGTTTATTTTCTGACGGCACCTACTCGCGCACACATACACACACACACTCATACCCAACAGGAAAACATGAGTCAAAACTACGGTAGGCAGGTGATTGGCACGCCTTTGCCGTTCCTGACGCTCCCGGCGGACACCGTTCGGGATCCAAAGCAAAGCGAAGGTCTCGTGAAGAACTGGCCAATTGCGCTCATCGTAGTTCACGTTGTCTTTTTTCTCATCTTCCTCGCGCTGCTTGTTGTCAACCTCGTGCTCGTTCACCCCGGCAACGAGGACAAGGCGCGCTTCGATACGTTAGGGAGTGACGAAATGGCAAGTTATTCAGACGACGACAAGTAGCGAAACGCCGGGCGAGCGGTACGTCATGCGACTCGTCGTTGTTGTTGTTTTTTTTTTTAATGCGTCGCTCCTCTCTCTCTCCCTTTCTCCGTTGCTATATAGTGGCGGGCATGTGCAAACACACGTTTTTCTCCCCACTCATCATTTTTTTTTTTTTTTCAGTCTTGTACAGTTTGTGTGTCCGGTTTGTACGTTATGACCTGATCGGCGGTGTTGTGATACCTGTTCTCCATGTCTTTTTCGCATTTCATCTGTGACCGACTATCAAAGCGATGCTTTTTCCTCTGTCATTGTTTTTTTTTTTCTTTATTTATTTGTCTTCGCACGGCGGTACTCTTTCGCTTTCCCTCTATGTGCAGTGTGTTCGCCAAGTCCACGCAGCAAAGGATTCACGTCTGTAGCGGTGGTGATGACGTCCCTCACCTCTTCCGATTACTTTGTCCTCCAACCCACGTGCTCAACAAGACCAACGGAAAAGAGAAACTGTGTATGTGGGTTTCGGCATCCTTCCGGATGCTGCCTACGAGATCGACGTGGTGAGGTTCGCAGGCGGCGATGCACGCTGCCTTTGCTCTCTCTCCCTCTCGCACACATTTAGGCGTATCCTACCATCCTGTCCTGTGCGACTTTTTCTTGTGTCCTTTCCTTGTACGGTGCTCTCACCAAATTCCCTTCATTCTCTCTGTGCGGCTCTCCTCTCTCGCATGTGCTTCCTCCACTTCCTCTGCCTTCGCCTCGCGCCTTTGCAGCAGTCTTCCCTCGTCGCGGTCTTCACCGTTCCTGTTCATTCATACTGGTGCGCACCTCACACACACACACACACACACAACGGATGTCTATCCAAGAAACGTGCGCCATGCGTAAGTTGTGCTTCACGGGTCCCTACCTCCACCGGTTGGTACGCGGCGCACCGACGGCTGTGACGCACGCACCAAACGAACCTTTCGCTACCCCCACCGCAGTGCTTCTGCTGAACAGCCCCTCGAGCACGGCTGACGATTTCGAAGAGTATCTCGCGCTCTGGGAGCGGGCCCAGCAAGGACAGCAGTGCGAGGAGGCGCAGCGGCCGAGCGAGAGTGCGGACAAAAGAAAACAGCGCACGCACCCCTGCACGTTCATGTGCGGCGATGGTGCGTATGCGGCGCTCCTCCGCTATTGTGACGGTCTCAGCGACGTCGATACTACCGTGCCGCTGTGCGACGTGCTGATTGGCGACATGGATAGCATCGACACGCAGACGTGGGCACGTGCGGCCGGCGCGGAGGTCGCAGTGCCATCGATGCCAACCTCCAACGACGAACACGACAAGGTCGCACCAGGAACGTGCCAGTCCGCCGCGAGTACGCGACACACGCCATCCCCGGCGCTTTTCGATTTTGACGGCCACCGTCACGCGTCTGTGTCGACGCTTCCCGACGAGGTGATTGCGAAGCTGCATCGGCGCATCCACGATCGACGTGCAGAGAGGCCCATCGCGCTGCCTGTCGCATGTCAAATGACAACCGACTTCCAAAAATGTCTGCTGCTCCTGCAACGCCTACAACGTGTCCATGCGGACGATGTGCCGTCGTATTCGACCGCCCCGCCACACAACGAGCAGGAGAGTACCGAGAGCGCGACCAAAATGCAGGAGGACGCACGCCAACTGCTCGCGTTGGCGGATCAACTGAGCCGTGGAAGTGCGGCGCATTACGCAGCTGAGCTGACGGACACTGCCGAAGTCGATCGTTGTGCGTCACTCTTATCGGAGTGCACGTCCCCGTCTTGTGCGACTAGGCTCTCATCCGTGACGGACGCACCGCCCGCGCATGTGTCGCAGTGTTCCGTCGTTCTGCCGACGGTGCTGGCGCTCGGTGCACTTGGCGGTCGTCTTGATCACGAATTCGCTTCGTTCTGTACGCTCTCGCTGTTCGCCCGCTCCCTGAACATCGTTCTCTTGAACGCACACAATATCGTCGCCGCCTGCTGGCCGGACGGTCTCACACAGTGGATACCGGGGCTCGTTGCGTGGTCTACCGAGGCAGAGGCGGTGCCAGCTCACCCCCAACGTAGCATGTGTGGCATCATTCCTCTGGGCAAGGTGGTCGAGATGGAGACGACAGGCTTACTGTACGACATCGTCAAGGGCCGCACGCCGCCGCGCTACGATGGGTACACACAGAACAGTCATTATAACTTCAGCTTTGACGGAATCGTCTCGACCTCCAATCAAGTCGTACAGCACATCGTCACCATCGACCTGCGACCGATCGTGTCCACACGCGAGAGCGCCGGCTCGCCTCAAACAGGCACCACGGACGAAGCGGCGACGCGTACGAAAGCTAACGACGAGACCGATCCTCTTGTCGCGCTGTTCAACCGAAACGCTTCGACTGTGAATCCGCCGACCCTCCTCACGTGCCAACGGGCGTCGCGGGCGTGAGAGGGACGCGTCAGACACGCGCTAGTCGCATTGGCACCATGCGTACTCCGGCGACTATTCGGCCGAGACGCATCAGAAATTGTTGAGAAGTACACGTAAACACTAACACACAAAAAAACAAATATATAATACCGTACATAACATTCAACACACACACACACACACACAGCTACTTAAAATGGGAGCTAACAGTGAGAATCATGACTCACACACACGCCCTCAGACGTGTTTGGCATGCTTAAACTGACGAATCAACGGAGTGTCCCAGGCGGGACCTCATCGCAGCCGTCTCATCCACCTACTTATCCTCCTATCCCTTCCCTCGCCTTCCTCTACGTGTTCACTTTTTTTTTTTCTCACCATTGCCGCTCCCTTGTCTTCTCATCAGGAATCCACCGTTTTTTCTCGTACGTGCACCGCAGCAAAATGGTCAAGAAGCACCTCAAGCGCCTCTACGCACC